>JAKSZP010015030.1:0-55154 GCA_022478985.1 Massospora cicadina
GGGTTGTGCAAATCCTGGTATGAATTGCAGTAGAATTCAACCATTCTGTGAAGTATTTGGATAACTCGCTTACTTTAAGGCTCCCTCATGTAGCTGATGACCTTAAGCTTTTGAAGTTGTGGCCATATTCCTTGAGTGTTGACAATGTGCCCCAGATATTCCATTTGGGACTTGAAAAACGGGAATTTGTTACACTTAATCTTTAACTGAGCTCAGGCCAACCTTTAAAAAACTTCTTCTAGATGCACTAGATGTTGAGTAAACATTTTTAAAAGCACATCTATACTTTTAAGATAAGCCAAAATGCAACTCATCTTAAAATCTACCATATTAGTGTCCATTTCCCATAAGCAGGTGGACGACGCGTTGCACAGTTTCTGGGGCATTTGATTTGGTTGGAACAACCCTTGAGAGAATACAATTGTAGACTTTTCCTGGTTTTCAGGAGGAAGGTCAATCAGCCCATATCTGCTGATGAGATCTTAAGTACTATAAATTTTCCTCCTCCTACCTGGTCCAAGGTGTCATCTATTTGGGGTAGGTAATAGATATCCTTTTTAGTTATGCTATTAAGATGTAAAGAATCAATGTTTGATCTATTTAAGCTATCTTTTTTTAACTATGATTTCAGGACTGGCCCATGAGCTAAATGAGGGGACAACCATTCCTTGACATATAAACTTCTCCAACTCTATTAGCACCTCCTTATCACTTTTTCTACTCCTTCGTTTTGGCTGCAACTGAATTGATCTTGCATCTCCAGTATCTTTGTGACGCTGGACCCCCACAAGCATCCAAGGTAGTATTATCCGTTACAAATACTTGAGCATGCTTTTGTATTAGGGACATTGCTTGATCTTTATGATCCTCAATTAGTCCTATGAGATTTTCACAAGAAATGATCACGCTTTTCAGTAGATGCAGTTTGGGTAAGCCAATCTCTGTCAAATTCCCTAACTCATATACATCCTAAATTTTTTTGAGCAAAGTGAGGTGTACAAAAGCAATGGTTTTCCATCTCTTGACAAACATTTTTGAGGCAGTAAGGTTGGAGAGCTATACACTGATCTCCCGTTGGCAGATGAGATTATTTCAGGAGCTGCAAAAAGGTCACCCTATAACTTTTTCTGAAAGGAGTAAATTTCTCAGGCTATTCCTTCAAGTAATCCAAAGCTCATTCCATTGGACACCACACTTTGTTCTCCAGGGTATATAGCACCTCATTTGAGGGTCTAAGTGAATAAACTATTCTTGAGAATGATTGCAGGATGAGGAAAACTCTGTGAATAATTGTTGGTAACAGATATGAGCTACACCATCATTATATACCACATTGTAAAAATTGATTCTATGAGTTAAGAAAGTCTGATTATCCCCACAATTAGTGAAGGAGTAAAGTTTGATTAAAATATAAAGTACTTTTTTTATTGATTGAAACAACGACATAATATTTAAATAAAGTTAGTACCAATAAAAATCTAATAGTTATCATTGTAAAGCACTATAGCATGTGCACTAACCTGAAAAGAGACATACATCATAAGTAACTCATTATATACCCCATCATAAGTAGTACTCATAGGGTCAGCTGTTCCATATTATTAATGGAGAGCTACATTTGGAGCTAGTCTTAACCATTTTTAGAATTGATTGGATATTAAATTCACTGGAGCGCCTCTGTTGACAATGGCTATCACCTGTACATTGTTTACAAAAGAGTATCAATATATGTAGAATAGGTAATATAGTATGAATCTCCGTTTATTGCAAGTTATATAAGGAGTATATACTTGATTAATAAAGTTCTTAATCTGTTCTTCTATATTTGGGAAGCGAGTATATAAAACCTTAATCAGTAAGGCGACTTATACTCCTTTTAGGGGAAGTAAATGATAAGGCTCATCAGCATCTACAAATTGTTCAAAATTGACACTTTGAAAAGTGTAAGGTTTAGAGAAAACCTCTTATCCCTTTTGCTCTATGGCTGATCATATCCTTCTGGTGAAGGCTCACTGTGGCACATTTTAATCAGGTTCTTGTATATGAGAATGACTCACATTTTCCCCCTGTCTTTGTAAAAACTATATGATACTGGCAGTAAAGCATCCCCTTTTAATGAAAAGTTTCTTTTCCCTGACTTTCATCCTCTTGAGATATCACAAGGTTTACCACAGGGCGTCGTTTAGGGTAAGAGGCACGTAATGTCCTTAGATTTGTAGATCTAACAAGTTATCTTAGCTAAGTTGCAGTAATTCAAATGCCATCAACGGGGATGGAAGCTCTTCATGGTTCCTCTGCCTTGATTAACTCGTGAAGGTTAACTGGTTCACTCTTCCATATTGGGAAGCCCAAACAAAACTTTGCACCTCTTAGAGTAATTGAACAAGGAGGGTATATCAGATATTTCATGGGCGCCGAGAGCTAGGAGCGTTGTAACTCCAATAATTTTGTGGCATTTTGAAGTGCAATCTTGGCATTAAAATCCACCATGGCTTTAGCACCCAACAAAATTTTGGTTTAGTGGTAAAATCAGCTAGAATAACTATAAAAGGCTTCCTTATTCAGAATCTAAATGGTCATAAATTCATCCTTACAAGTAGCCATGCGTTCAGAACTTCCAAGATCTTGAAAATCGCGTTTTCACATCAACGGAGGTCCAAAGTTCCTCAGATAAGTAGGAAATGATCATATCTAGACTCCGGTCATCTGAACAGTAAATCATAATAGTTTCTCTAAAAAATCATTGGCTCCATGCATGTTCACTTTATACATTTTGAAAATGATCAAATGTTCCCATGCTTGTCAACCTTATATCTTACTAAAATACTCTGAAAAAGTGGATAAAATTTTTGGATCTGAACGTCATTGGTGCAACACTAACCCGAGGCTCTGGGTTACTAGCATGAGTTTGACTCTGTTTAGGGACTGGGGTCCTCATGGAATGAGGCAAAGCAAGCAATGATGGCGATAAAGAATGGGTAGGTTGATGCATTAGTTCTTAGGTAGCCTCCTCTCCTGAGGGTTCTTCCCTTAATATCTCTGAATGAGCAGGAGGCAGGGTTTGATTAGGGAATGAAATCTACCATCCTGTATCTCTCCAAATTTGACGCTCCCATGTGGTATGTTTCTCCTGCTCCTGAAACAATGGAGATTGAACTGTCGCCCACTCCATAAGGCTTCTTCACATGTCATGAACACTTGTGTGCAAGTCCTCCAATTCAATCTTTCTGGCAGTCTCCATGTTACAAAGTTCATGGACATGACGCCATAGCTCATTGTTTTATTGAAAGTGATCTCCTCTCTCTTCTTGGAGCATCTGAACTAATCCTCTCAATCCTTAAATTTCTGCTTCCTGGATGTTCTTTGATTTCAGATTTGTTGAAACTTAAACAGGCGGTGATTAGTATAATCAATGTTGCTTCCTATATGCTGTGCAGCCACCTCCTTTCGCATTAAGTGTAATCTATCAAGTGCCTTGATTTCCTCATCCTGAAAAGTAAAATCTCCAGGAGTGACACGGCTACATTTTACCCTCCCTGAAGCAATTCATACCTAGATTAATTCACTGGCGATATCAAGGTTCTCCATGGCTTAATATCCTATGAACAACATGTTACAGTTTATTTGATTTGATATGTTCATCCAATCATTGCAAAATTTGGACAATAAGGTTGTTGTCATTTATCATTCTGGTTAACAACTTTAAAATGGCTTTGAGATGTCTGTTTAAGTCCTGCAGTGACAACATGTTTTTCTGGTTTCTGTCAAACACTTAATATTAGAGCATGATGGTGAAAATTGTCATTTGAGAAATTATTAAGGTAGGTTGGAGATACCCAGAAAGATATTGCCCTATCTAATCTAGGTTACTAGCTTGTTGTAGTACTTGATAATGTCCCAGAGACTAAAATTTCCATAGAGCTGAATAAGCTGGTCCTGTTTTTGCTAGTGATATATTAAGATAAACAGCCAATCAGATTGTTTATGGCCAAAAAGACGAAATCCTAAATTAACATGTCCCAAACTGTATCATCTGCTCTGCTGTGAACTGGTAAGTCTCAAAGGTCCAAACTGAGGATGATATTGAAATCTGACTTCCTCCAGTGCCAGTCAATTAAAAGTAGGAGGTTTTCACAGAAAGTGACAAATTGGCTTTTATTTCCATATCCCCCTTCCTAAGTCAGTTCCATTGTAAGGTTTAAAGTAATTTTTTTCTGCAACTACAGCCCCCTATAATGAGCACCACTTGTGAAGTGTGAGTCCCTTACATGCTACTTGCACAAATTATTGTTGGTCATTCCAAATCTAGCTCTACCATATAGCATGACTACACGGTTAATACTCAATCCTTTAGTATAGGTAAGACTATGCTAAAGATCTACATGAATAAATGATAAAGTTTGTCAAATAATGTAATCCTCCTTTTAGAATAAGAAAATAATATACAATCAGTAAATTTTTTTTCAAGATGAAGTAATGATCTTATGATGAGGATCATGTATTATCATATAATGCAATTGTAAAAAGTAATTGATTAATCCAGAAAAGTTTCAAATGGAATTCATAAGGTCAACTTTTTATTAAATCGATTTTAGGGTAAGATCTAACAATGAGGTTGAAATTTTACAGCATCTCCAATTTAAGATAGGAATAAAGCCAATTATTGCTTAACATTGGGCATTCTGTGACTTGATGCTCCATACTTTATCTTTCCAAAAACGTCTTAAAGTTTCAAAATCAAGATGCACTTCATCTTCAGAGCACCATCTCTTGATCAATATAAAAGACAAGATTGAAAAGGGATATCAGTGAAATAAGAAAAAGGATATTTATAAATGTGTGATTGTAAAATAAAAATTTATAGCATAATTGTAAAATCTTACCATGGGAATTAAAAATAAAAAAACTATACAAAAATTTTGAAAAGTTGAAAATTTGAAAATTGGCAGCGGTAGGGAGAGTACACCTGGAGTAAAAAAAATTAAATTTTAGCGATTTAAATGAGGAAGAGTGGAATGGCACTGCCTAGCTTATTGTCTTTTGAAAAACCTACAGTTTTTCATTAAGAATGTTTAATCAAAGAGTGACTTTCATCAGATTTGCCTGCATAATAGTTGTAAAAATAGGTTACTTTTGTTAAATTTGTTAACTAAAAAGGTATCTAAACTTCAAGTAGGGATTCTAACTTGGAAAGCTGTTCTCAGATGCTGATTCCCAGAATCCCAAAAATAAGACTACTTGCGGTATGCTTAGTATGTTACAGATAGCCAAAAGAAGGGGCCAATTTATTCCCGGATCACTTTCTTAAGAGACCAAACATTGAGAGAGTTTATAAGGGATTTGATAACTTTGTTTAGTAAGATACTAATATTATCTAAAGTACTATAAAGTAATGAGAAATATAAAGAGCCATAGGAGTTGTTCATTTTAGGAGCTGGGAGTATAATCAGAAAGGGATAAAGTGAGGGCACAGTCCATTTTGTGGTGAATATAGATTGTGATTGACTTATAGTCTAGTTTGGAAATAGTATTGTTGTAATCACCATAATCCATATTATGCATTTGCTTATATGCCTGCTGATTGCTATAGTGTTTGTTATTTGAAATCTTTCAGATAGTCATGCATATTTAGGCATAATGTTGCATCTTGGGTAATAGGTCAAGATAGAAATTAAAAAAGCTACATCAATGTATAGTGTAAGATATTAGAGCATTATTTAGTCAAATCATTATCATTTACTTGGTCAAATTTTTGTCATATTAATTTTCCTGGTATTTGATGATAATCAATGTCAAAAACTTCGGTGTTGCAATTCACATTGCAATAGGGCGAGATTACAAGGTGTGATTTGCACTAAAACAGGTATAACTATAAGAAGATAATATACCTTAAAATAAACTGAAAGTAAGGTCAATATAAAGCTTTCTTTATATACTTCTCTAAGTCTACTGTAGTTTTTTGGGTACTTCCATCTTAGAAGATCTAGTGCAATGATAAACCAGTGTTGCGTCAATGATAATCAATACCCAGATTTTCATTGCTCATTTGTACCTTTTCCAATATTTGGCCCTTCCAATTTATACCTGTGGCTCTAGGGCATATTTGTAAGTCAGCCTTCTCTGCTTCTAAATCATCAAGTAAGTTCTCTTTTTGGACTGCTAATAGGTTGTGGACAATGCTTCTGAGACCTGACAGTCATCTTCTCAACGTCAAGAACATCTTGATGGCCATCTGTTCAGCGTCAGATACATCATTTAGGGTTTTGGTTGGAGAGGCAGCTCATGACAGATTTGTTGATCAACTCTGGTAAATTTGATCAATGGGAGGAACTGATTTAAGGGAACGGGATATCTGGCTGACAAACAGATAGGGATTAATCTGCCAAAAAAATTATGGTCAAATTTTTGAATTTTATATTAATGTTTAGATTTTGGGTCAAGAAGTGCTGATGGAATATCTGATGGTAGATCTAGTGGTATCAGTCTATCTTGAAACAGTCGGTGGGGCAAGGTAATTCATAGTCAAATGTATACAGATCAACTTTCAAGATCAAGATTTAAGTTATCCTTTGTTTAATTATAATTTAAAGATTTAGCTGAAAAAAATATAAAAATATTAAATAAAATATGAAAGGCCTGCCAAACCTTAATGCACCATTTCACCCCACTTGACCAAATGATTGAGTGCATAATTGAGTGTGGGTCATATAATTTCTAGGACAACAAGGTTGTTAGTACTGGCAATACATTAACAAAAGCATTTATTGGTGCTTTTTGGAGCGCACTGAACAAGAGTAGTTGTAACAATGACACCTTGATTTATCCCTGGTAAGTATAAACAGCAACAGAGGCGCCATTGGGATTTATTTTGGATTGTCAGAGTGGCTGAAGGAGTTTACAATATAAGACATCAGGATTTTGTAAAGTAACATCTGTTCCAATGAGGGCTTTGTACCCCAGTACAATAGTACAATTTTATCCAGCTCAGAGGAGAATCCCGTTGGACTTCAAACATATGCAAGGATAAGAAAATTGCACTGGCAGCCTTTACAATATCTAATGTGTATAATTATCATACTGTACCAAATATTCCCAATTAAGGGGGTAGAAGCATATTCTTAAGTTATTTGGAAGATTAAACTCTTCTGGACCTGAAACCGTGGGGCACAGTATACACATTATCAACTATATTACTGTGAAGCCTGAGGAGAAATCCATATTTATCATACCATAAATCAGTAGGTTCAATGTTGTTATAAGGACTACGCGTTATAATCTCATTAGGCATCTGCAAATAAACACTGGTTGTATCAGCAGAACTATTGGTGACTAAGCCCATGAGGCCACAATTATTATCAGACAATGCTTTATTTAATAAAGAGAAGTGCTGTCCCCTATATACAAGTATCAGTTTCAAAGTTGGCAGTGAGCTAATACTTCCTCATAAATGAGGTATCAATAATTATCTCATAGTTGTCATTCAGTAAAACGATGGCTGGAACAACACTTTAGTTATAGACTGTTGCGACAAAGATATATACTCCTATTGAAATAGTTGCTTTTAAGCCTCATGGTTCCATACTCTTTGCAATGAGGAAAATTGGGCGTGATACCAAAATTATTCATTAGCATCTAAGAAACTATGTTGATGGGCGCCCTGCTGTCAATAATTTCTTGAACCTTAATGTTGTTCACGTTGATAATAATGTAATTACTTTCAGCGTAACTATTTAAGCTAAAAAGCATAGAATGTCAAGATTATCTGCTTGGCTCAGGTAAGCAAATAAGTAGGTGGTCACCTGTAGCTGTGGAGGCATAGCAAACTTATTTTTATACTAATATCAGAAGTTCCATCAGCGAGGAAGCGTTCAGAATTACCCCATTAGTTAAATGGGATTTTAAAATTCTCAGCAGAAGTAGAAAACCCCTTTTTACTCCGACTAGTTTTTTCTCACATAAGTGCACATGGTCAATGTCATATAATGAGTACTATATCTTTTGGTTGGGTAGCTAGGCCGCTTCTGGATGCTTGTATACTTAATGTAATCAGTTTATGGTGCATCAAAAGTGAGGGTGCAATAGCGGAGATAATTCACAATATTAGTTTCAGTGCTTTTTGGAATGTTATATGGGTAGAATAGCATAGTTTAATTTTTTTGTAGGGCTTGCAGGTGTGGCAGAAAGCAATCTGAGCATCATAATGAACCAGAACCTTAGCTCATACAATACTTAGACTTCATGGTAGATTTGGTCAGCAAAGGCTAAAAGTCTTCAATCAGATTAAAATTGATGAAAAGAAAGGCGTTCTTCCACTCTATCACAGTTCTGCCACGCCAAACTTGGCAATAAAATAAATTTAGCATTATTGTAAGACATTATTATCACAAAGCTTTTGCATTACCAACTCTTGGCTATAGAGATCTAATAGAATCATTCACGTGGCCGGTTTGGACTAGTCATTTTATTCCTCATGGAAAACTCATATAGCCACAAAAAATGTAAAGATCCCTTTTCTGTATAAATTTAACCAAGTCAATCAGGTTTACCTGGTGACCATCACTAACCTGATTCCTGGTTAACCTGTGATTAATTAATAGAACAATCTGTATTGGCAGCATGAGGGGAGGAATTATTAGAAACCCCACTAGAGTAGAAGGGCGTGTAGTAAATGTCAGAGCAGCAATAGGAACAGCTTATGTTGTTAGTATGGTAGTCTAAAGTAGTAGGTAAGTTGGTTACACCTGTTCTATTCTATTTTTGGGGTCAAATTTTGAGGACTGATTCTACCTATGACCTTACCTACATGTTTAAGTGACCATTTAAAACTTCTTAGATGATTTGCTTCACCAACTAGTAAAAATGGTGCCGTTTTGACTGTAATCATTATCCAGCCTGTTCACAATTTTGTTTGGATTCTACAAAACAATAATAAAATTCCTTGATTACCTGCCTTGAGTTTGGACCAATATTAATAACGTTTTAGTGCCTGATAGAGGCTAGTGAGAGTATAATCTTACATTCCCTCAATAATCAAGGCGGTTACATTAGCGTGGGGGCGTAGAGGTATTTTCAGCAATCTAGGTATCTTTCTGATTGTAAGGATACAGCATAGGAAAGTAGGACTGTTAAGCTATAACTTGTTGGGATCTCCACATCTTCCAGTTAGCCATAAAATATTTGCTCTGAGTCAGGCTGACAAAACACTTCAGCTGATTTCATTTTTATGTCTGATAATACACAGGATACAGAAAGTGCCACCTGTAGTGAGCACTAAAGGTTGCAATTTGCATTGCAATAGGGCGATATTGGCACAAGTGTGGTTTGTAAAAAACAAAAATCAACTTTATAAAGATAGTATACCTTGTTAGTACATTAAAATTAGGGTCAGATATAAGCCTTTTTTAAATATAATTCTCCAAGTCTGCTTTAGTCTTGTTAGGTACTTCCAACGTAAGAGATTCAGTCTAATGATATACCAGTGTTGCATCAATAATCATTGATACCAAGATTTGCATTGTAGAATCTGTGTCTTTTCCAATATCTTACAATTTCCATATATACCTAGGCCTCAATGGTGTAATTTGTGAGTTGGCCTTCTCTTCTGCTCCCAATTTTTTAGTGAACCCACTTTTTGGCTACTAATAAATTGTGGACAATGTTTCTGAGACAGCATTCATCTGATCAACGTCAGGTAAAACTTTATGACCATCTGTTTAATGATAGGTACAACTTTTAGGGTTTTATGGTGGGGTGGCTCTGTTGGACATTTTCCCTCAAGGCTTCAAAATAGGAATGCTTTGGGAAAAATCAGCTAATGAGGGGAAATGTCAAGCATTTACAAGTCCTTAATGATAATGAGATTAATTTGATAATATTACGATTTTATCAGATAAAAGACCCTGGCTGATTCTTGGTGGAACCCCGCAAACTAGGGCAACACTATTATGAATACTAACTGGGCAAATAACGCTAAGTCAGGAAGTCAAATTTCCCTAACTCTGTGGGTAAATCTGGGGAGTCTATTGAAGGTTTCTCTCCCAGTCACGACTAGTTTAAAGCCAGCACTGAAGTTGGGACCACCTCCTTTTATAAGCTTGGTGGGGGTCCCCTCAGGGTGCAATAAATTTCTCTAAAGGTGATTGGTTGTAATTTATAAAAATTGTTACCCCATGGGTGCATATTGCCAAAAATTAACTCCCTATCAGTTGTTCAGCCATAGTGAAGCGAGTTTTCTGAGCTTTGATAGACTAAAATACCATATTACTTGATTCAGAAATTTTCAAGCTATCCAAATCGCATCCCTTGACGTTTTTAATACTTTTACCAAATTATTAAGGATATAAACTTTTTACCCCTGTATGGCACCTAATAAACCTCTATAAACCTAAATATCTATAGTATCTATTTACTTTTGTTCTTTTCATATAATTGGTGAGAAAAGCCCTCCAATTATTTTTTTTTAGTACTAGAAAAGCCCTCCAATTATACTGTTGGATTTTAGGGTAAAAGAAGCACATGATAGCCTTTTCCTAAACCGAATATCCAACAGGCTAAAGTGCATTTGCTAATAAATTCTGGCAATTTTTAATTAATGGAATCAAAATGGTTTAGTTAACTGGTTATTAAGCTGTTGAACAGATAGGATTGATCCAACGAAAAGTCATGATCATAATAATCATTAATCTGTAAAAAATTAAATTTTGGGTCAAGAAATGGTGGCAGAATATTTGATGGTGGCTTGAGGGTTTTAATATACCAAAAACACAGGCATAGGGCAAGATAATCCATAGAAACTTAATTCTGAAGATTGACTTCAAAGTCGCCAGCTAAGGGAAAAAAACTTTTAAATAATTATAAAAATAAAGGCTTATTCAATAAAAGTATAAAAAATATAAAATTTAAAATTAAATGCCTGGATAAACCAAATTGCAACTCTTGATAATCGGTATTTGATTATAGTATTATCATCCCATCTAGTACTAAAAATTATAGCATTATCATCTCTGATCCTGGTGAAGAATCAGCTGGTTATATTACAATAAATAATAGCTCATAAGATGGTAAAGTTAACTGTATTGGAAACCTCATATCTGGGCTTCACCCTATTATGACTAAGCCTGACATTTCATTTAGAACCTTTACAGTTTAAGCTATCTTTTAGTTATAGTAGCAGTAGGTTATCTCAGCGGTAAAGTTAAATAGAAGAAAGTGTAGATATTTGTTTAAGGCTAGCATTTAATGAAATCACAGTAGCAAGGTTTGCAATAACCCAAGAGTATTTTACTACATTAAAGATTAGTAATCCTTATGGCAGTAAGCCAATCATTTGACATATTATCATTTATCTACCAGGTTTTCTGGGATGCAATATTAGGGCATTTTACCACAAATGGTGCTACTTATTGGTTTGACGCCGTAACAAGGAAGCCTTTACAAATAAGAAAAATAGAATTGAAGATAATGGAGATCTTACTTTAAAGGAAACAAAAAAGTTGTTAAATTTTAGTTGGAAAGGTGGTGGGTTTTATATTAGCGCAGTGATTTAACCTTGTGTTTTCACTTACCTAAAAACATAGGTTATGAAGTAACTAGTCTATAGTACAGCTAAGGCAATTAAACGCCACCCAAGACTGGTCATGTGGAAAAGCTGTTACAGCAGATGACTGATCGACTTTCATGAGTGTGTTAAAGTTTATTGTAAAAAACAAGAGATGACTTTGTTTACTTGTAGACTTACCAGGATTTTAACTTAAAAGCTTTGAGAAAGCATGACAGGAAGCTTAATCAGAAAGCAGAATTAAGCGGAATTTATAAAAAAATGTGTTAAGAATTTTTCATTCTCAATAATAGGTGACTCTATTAGTGTGCCAGGCCAAACAGTATTTAGACTGCTGGCCCTTGCTTTTTCACCATCATTGGTGATCTTTCCTTACTGGGCCATAGGTAACTCCCCAATCCAGCTGGACACTAAACTTCACCTTAGCAGATTAGTCCCTCTTGGTGAGCACCAGCTGTTCTCCTCATCCAAAGCGGCCTAGCCCCTTGCTCCTCCACCTCATGGCTAATCCCCGCTTGTCCATCACTGGCTTCACTGATTGGGCCAGTTGCCACTGTTTTTCTAAAATTCTAAGTTGGGAGTTGGTTGCTCAACCACTCGAGGTGTGTTCACCCAGACTCTAACCTTTGGGAATCTTCTGTTCCCCTCCACTAGCCAAGCTGAACCACATCCACTTTAAAACTAGAAAAAGTAGTTATCCACAATTAATAAAAGAAACGAAGATTAAAATTTGAAATAATTTGAATTAAGAGAGAACTCAAACTATTTATAGGCATTTCTTGCCTTTCCACTTCATTGGCATTCATTGCCAGCATTGTCAGTATTCTCACTGGCGATTAACCCTGCTTAGAATTCATCAGAACTCCCACTGGCGATTATCTCTATGCTTAGCATTTTTCAGCACTCTCACTGGCGATTATCTCTCTGCTTAACTTGTCAGCTTGAATATCCATAATTATGGTGATCCTCAATTTATCATAATTGAATTAATTAAATATATTTAAATCCTCACCATACTTTGCAGTATCAAATTTACCAAAATGCTGTCAGAGATTATTCCCAATAATCTTATGAAGTCAAAATAGTGTTTTAACTTATTTAATTATTATTAATTGGTTCAATATCCTTAGCATAAGTTGCTAGTGTCAAAAGAGACTAAAAGCTCTATTGGGTTCCTTTCCTGAAAGTCTTGACGTTAAATTTAAGCAATCCACCATCTTAATTAATTGATTATTTATCTTGACATCCTCAGCCTCAGTCACCGGCGTTGAGACCAACCAATTCCCTACTAGGGACAATCACCAATACTTCCTTTTTTAGCACTAGGTGGTCCCAACCTAATCCCCCAATACTTTCTTGATAATGCAGATTTTTTTAGCAATAGTGGTGCCCAAACCAAAAGGGGAAGCCACCACTGTTAGGGTAAATCCTGACATTAGTGGAATTCCTGAGATTACAGATATTGTCAGTCAGATCAATATGATATGTGATGAAGTTAGATCGAATAATTGAATATCAAATGAATGATTGTAGTGAAAATGTTTGATTAATCATTTAAATTACTTCATTTGCAATAGTATTGAGTCAATTAATATCACCAAAACGAATTTATGATGAGACTGAGACGATTCCCACCGCCTTTAAAAATCACATGCAAGTTGAAATCCCATAAGCTCCAGAGAAGAATAGTGCACTGTTTAAAATCAATTAAGCTTAGGTAAGTCCAGGAAGTTGGATGGTATATAGAACCAAGGCATTCATTTGGTTAATCTTTGTGGTCAATAAAAATATTCTTATAGTGCAAACACTATTAAGTTTATTTACTAAAGTGTTATCAATACCAATCTACCATCCCAGCCTACAAGAAACTCTCTTCCAACTTTCCACTCTTAAAGTCATGTCTTTAAGAAACTCCCATACCAGCTTACCCACCATTCCTTATACCTGGACACCTCTAGTGTCCTTGTCATACTGGGCTAAACCCCTTGGTTATGCTAACTCATGGTTAGCTACCCCCAACAAGGTCAGTATTACACCAGTCCATGACAGCCACGCATCTTTATGTGCAATTGAACCAAACAAAGTGATTATTATAAATAAATAAATCCCAATACAGCCCCTTAATTTATCAGCCTAAAAAGCCATATTAGATGGCGTGGAAGCTTTGTGGAAACTTTTCTCCAGCGCCCACCTTTGCTGGCAGACCATGGCGGACAACATCAGGGTGGGAGCATCAGAGAAATGATGCATAAGAAAGTATAGTTGTGGGTTTTCTTTGTTTATGAGGCCAGAGGTGTCCATTGCCTCAACATATTGAGCATACTGATGCTCAGAGAAAGTGATGAGAGCCAACAACAAATGAAAGACTTGATGCGCTGGCGGTTTTGGGGATAACCTTGATACTGCAGATAAAGACAGCTTGAACCAACCTAATGGGGAGCACAGATTGGGGTATTATCATTAAATTATGAATAAAATTAGTAAAATAGTTGGCAATTGTCAACTAATTAATACACGTATTTTGATAATATTTGAGGATATCACCTGGTTAAAAAACCAACATATACATCAACTTAGCCAGATAATATTCCTCAAGCGGTTCTCCACATAATTTGGAGGACCAAAACATATTGACGCAATGTTAGGAGGTTCTTGACTCTTCCCTTCATCTCCAAGGGGCATCAGAAATTAAATCTTTGGGGATGAGGTCCCGCTGGCAGCATCTTTCCACAAAAAACAGATCCAGTGGCTTTCACCACCTCCTAACTAAAACTCAAGATAATAAGCAACGCACTAAAATTTCTACCTGTAGTGAGTACCACTATTGAGAATTTTTATTATTGATAATAGGTGACTCTATTAGTGTTCCAGGCCAAACAGTATGAAGACCTCAGGACCTTGCCTTTTCACCATCATTGGTGACCTTTTCTTACAGGGCCATAGGTAACTCCTCAATCCAGCTGGACACAACTTCACCTTAGTAGATTAGACCCTCTTAGCGGGCATTGGCGGTTCTCCCATATCATGTGTGTCCTGAACCTTTGCTCCTCCACCTCATAGCTAATCCCACTTGTCCATCACTGGCTTCACTGATTCAGCCAGTTCACACTGTTGTTCTGTAATTCCAGGTTGGTAGTTGGTTGCGCTGACAACTACAGGTGTGTTCACCCAGCACCTAACCTCTGGGGGATCTTCTGTTCTTCCTCCCTCAGCCAGGCTGAACTACATCCACTATAAAACTAGCAGAGATAGGTATACACAATCATTTAAAGAGAGTGAAGATTGTATTTGAAGATATTTTTATTAAGAGTAAGATCAAACTAATTATAGGCATTGCTTGAATATGCACATCATTGACATTAATTGTCAGCATTGTCAGCATTCTCACTAACTATTCTCCTTGCTCTAAATTTATCAGCACTCTCAATGGCGATTATCTCTCTGCTTAGCATTTGTCAGCACTCTCACTGGCAATTATCTCTCTATGTAACATATCAACTTGAATATTTGTGATTACGGTGATCCTCAATTCATCATAATTGAATCAATTAAATATATTGACACCCTTGGCATAAATGGAGGTGTCAAATTTAACCAAAATGCTGTCAGGGATTATTAGTGATACTCACATGAAGTCAAAATAGTGTTTAAACATTTAATTATTATTAATTGGTTCAACATTCTTGCATAAGTCGCCAGTGTCAAAATTGACTAAAATCTCTACTGGGATCCTTCCCAATATTCTTGAATTTAATTTAAACAATTCACCATTTTAATTATTTGACTAATTATCTTTACATCCTCAGCCTCAGTCGCTAATTCTGAGACCCACCAATTCTTTATTGGGGACGATCTTTAATACTTTCTTGATCCTATGGATCAAGAAAACTTGACCCAACTGAATGGGGAGCACAAATTGGGGCTATTATCACTACGTAATGAACCAATATTTAGTAAAATATTTATCACTTGTCCTCAACTAATTAACACACTAATTTTACTATTATTTGTGACATATCACCAGGGTAAATTCTAACAAATGGCTTAAATTTAGACCTATAATTCTAGAGTCACATTTGTATTACCTAAATACAAGGGATTTAAATTTTATGTGAGAACATTTTTCTTATCCACAAAGCCAGTTAAGCGGAATTCTTCATCTGAATAAGAGGTCCTACATTAAGTCAAACTACAATACTACATTTATACCTGGAGAATCTGATGTAGGAATATTGGTATTTACTAAAATACTATAAGTTGCGCAACCAATTGCAGAAGGCATATCACATTTTGGCGACTTATTACAAAATAAAGAAGGTCCTTATTTCATGTAAGTTGTAAGGAATAACTCCTAGTTAGACTGTGTTGTATACCCTCTCATATCCAAGAAAGTCTTAAGCTTAGGCCAACCTAGAGCTTTAATATTAAATTACACAATATCTAAATGAGCGCTGGACTAATGCTTTCCCATTATAGGATCTTCGTCTTAAATACATATTTTCCTACTATCACCTCTCAAAAATATAATAGAAGGTTATAGAACAGTGGATATATCCAGAAAATATAGTCAGGCCTCAGGGCGCTATTTAACTCAATTGGTTTCTTCCCAAGGATTTCCCTAACACACCCTTAGTATGATATGACCGTATTAAACCAGATCCAAAATCCTGCATCCTAGTTAAGCCCCCATATAAAAACCCAACAATGAAAATTGCTGTGGCAAGTTATTATAATATGTAAGGACTGAATTACTGTAATCATTTTATGGTTTAAATCACAGGTTTGAGGTGTGCGTTAGATAGTTTGTTGATATAATAGATGGATGGGTTGATAAAAATATGAATACTATTATCCTAAATGAGCTCTTTAAAACCATTAGTTAATAAGTCTTAACGCTAGAAAGGTGTTAAAACTCTTCCTTCTGATACTTGAAGGTACTTGAAATCTTCCAGACTGAGAAAGCCTATCCCTCAACTCTTTCTCTAGAGTTGGTAACTTCTGGACTAAGGAAACTTCTCTCTTCCTCACTTGACTTAAGAGATCTTGATAACTTAAAAGCATTATATAGAAAATGAAAACTATACTTTAGCTCTAAAATAAGAATACAAAACAAAAATATATAACAGTCTATATATATGACACTTGTCAATGCTGTTTATCAAAATAAAAACTCAAGAGAACTGTAAAAAAATATGACACCCAACTAAACTGTTAGAACCCCAATGAGAACAGAATCCATCATTGATTTTTTTGGACTCATGAAGTGTCCAAAATGATGTTTACTTCATCCATTTAGTCAGATTCCACCGCTGAGTAGAACACAACCCTCCTAGGTTGAATATATAAAGAATGTGTCTTAATGCATTCAATCAACCCTAGCATTTTATCTCTATTAAACTAACAACATAATGAGATTATGGAATCTTTATTATTAACAAAATGTCACGTTGTCTATTATGTTTTTTAGCACTAGTGGTGCTCAACCCAAAAGGGGGAGCCGCCACGCATCTTTATTTGAAAATAAGCCAAATAAAGGGATCATTAAAAAATTTCCAATATAGCCCCTAAGTTATCAGCCTAGGAAGTCATATCAAAAGGTGAGTCAGCTTTGGGGAAACTTTTGTCTGGCACCTGCTTTAGCTGGTGGATCATGGAAGACAACATAGGAGTTGGGGCATCAGTGACATGTTACATAAGGAGGTATAATTGTGGGTTTTATTCATTAATGAGACTGGTGGTGTCCATTGCCTCAACATATTGAGCAAGCTGATGCTCTGCGAAAGTGATGAGAGCAGGCACACAAGTAAAAGACTTGATGCGCTGGCGGGTTTGGGGATTGTTTGGGGTCAAAAGGACAAGTTTTTTCTACATCGATGCAGGCATATCTCCACCAAAAGTGAGCTCCTCAGTTTTCATATTTCACATCCTCATAAAAATCATGAGGAAATTTGGGATGGGAATCACTCAAAAGGGGTTCCATCGCCCCATGAAGATGTTGGCGGAGGAGGGTGTTGGTCGGAGAAGCTGCTGCTTCTACCACCATTTTGTTTATATTTCTATAAGCCAGGAAACCATTTTTAGATCAAAAACAGTGGGGATGTGAATTGGGAGAATTTACAAAATTCCTCCAAGGCGAAATTGAACTTAACATCGTAAGGCCAATCCAAATCATTAATCCTTTTGAGCACTTTGAATGGATTTAAATCAGCTAATGCCAGGCCAGCCACTGGAGTTGGTACAGTGGCAGATCCTGCTTGGCTGCGAATAGTTGACCATGGAAGCTCAGCTGAAACTGTCTCAGCCATCTGCTCAGGATTCCAGAATTCTGATGAATGTTTAAAAATATATATAATTTTTGATTGGCTGCTGCTTTGGAAGCATTGCCAGAATTAGCTGAGATAGGAGGTGGGAGGATCACGCCCCACTTGAAAAATTTGGGCGAGTCAGCAGCCAACCTGATGCCAGAAGGAGAAGAGGCAGAAGTGGAAGCTGAGGGGCACATGCGCTTCAAATGACTCAAATAAAAGCACAAGAGGCATATGGCATGGCCTTTTTAACACGCGCCCAAAAAGGGTGATCAGGTGCAGATCTGATCACAGTTTGGGGGGGAGGGGGAATTGTGAGGTGGGTGTCATGATGGAAAGGGTGGATCATCACATAGGCATGAGGCCCTGCCAACTGACCCGCCCCATTTGGAACCACAAAATGCAAGATGGGGTCTACACCATAAATGGCCAAACCCTCCATCAGTTTGTGGCGAAGGCGTTCAGGGGAGAGAAATGACGGCAACCTGGCAAACTGGACCACCAAAGTGGCCTTATCTGGGAGCCATGTGCGAACAGTGGGAATTAGTATGTTTTTATAAATAATTGGCAGCTTAGATGCTGACGCCACATTGGCCTCAGATCAAAATCTGAGGTCAAAATAGCCCTTTGAGGGCAAAAATTGATATATCTGGTGGGTTTGAAAACTGCTGTGGCCATCTCGATTATGGCCGCACTCACATATGTGAAAAGATTCCCATATTTGACCTGGAGGCTGAAATTCAGGTTACTCTGAGGGAGTACCAAAGGGCTCCAGAGCACCGCCTGCGGGCTTGTGAGATTGTGGGCTAAGTCCTGAAGTGGGATGTAACTCCTGGTGGCATTGGGAGGACTAGCAGATCTAGCCCAGACATGCTTCAGTGGTGGCTGAAGGATGCCAGAAGGCGGCACACCACCGCCCCAAGCTGGGGCAGTAGGCATCAACGGCATCGACATTCTGTTTTTAATTTCTCAATTTAAGCGGCTGGGTTTTGTATTTTGATTTAAAATAACATCAAAACTCAGCTTCAGTTTTATCAATCAAAGCAAAATAAAACTTTATGTTGCCTGTTATGTTAACCACAAGTTGCTGCTGACTAAAGTGTTGTCAATGCTCAGCAACTACCAATAAACCCTTATCATCATCAACATACTTTGATAAATTTATATAATATAAAAATTTTAATCATTAAAGCAATATTTGAACCACTTATAAGAATTATCATAATCATATTTAACAAAACATCAGTAATCAAATGGGATTAAATTCTGAAAAATTAATTAACACTACATAACGGCTAGAAATCAGCAATTTTTACCATACTAAATGATAACTCTATATTTTCTATGGATTATAATATAATAACTTATCCTCTGTGGATAAAGCGGATAATATATTGTAATCAACTGAGCAAAGTGATGTGAGCATTTTTAAAATCCCAACACATCCCCCAATTGACCAGATTATCCAGTGAAGATAGATTATTGGAGGCATATAACAATTCATTCCAGGGCCTAAATCAGCCAGCAAAGTTTAAAATCAATTTTGGCAGAGCAAATTTTCTTTTTCCTTGCTCAATGTATTCCTTGATGCCCATTCTCCTTTTTGTGTTTAATCTTCATCTTGTTCTTTATGCCACCTCCTACAAGCGTGGTTCCATGGCTCCACACCACAACAGGACTATTTTGGTTGATCTTTCCAATAAGTTTTCCTAAACCTTACTCCACCACATCAGGTTCATAAGACTATACTCTGTACAAAGATTTTCTTGGTCATTCTCACCAATGAAATACTTAACCCTGTACTCCCCCATGTTGGGCTCATTTTTTATTCAGAACAGAATTTTTTAACTCTTCTCATGCCTCTACAAAGTGGACCCATATTCAACAAGAACATATCCTGCCAAATATACACATTTTTCTTTAATCCCATAGTACTTCTTTCTTCTTCACCCTTCAAGAAAATGGAAAGTGAGAACACCGTCAAGTACTCTCAACTGCAGTAGTAAATTTGATATTAATTAACAATTTTCATTTTTTTCAAGGATAATATCCTTATAACTTAACTTTTTCATATATCTAATTTCTTTTTTATCCTTCTTTTCTCTATGTTATTTTATTATATTATTTTTTATATCTTTTTTCTTTATCCAATATTCTAAGTATTTACTAAGGAATTGATTCACTATATGACCATCAAAGATGGTTTTACCATGTAGGCATCTGTCACTGACTTAAGAATATTCTTGAATTATTCCATCCATTGGCCATTTGTTTCTAACTTTTCACTAATTTTAGACTAGTTTTAATCAAGATTCGTCCATTGAAAGCAGGCACTCAACCCCTCAAATATCATAATAAGTGACTTTATTATCAAGCCAGTTCTATTCAGTAATATTGATTATTTTTCTTTGAAATTGATTATTGGCCTTATTCACCATGCCTAAAATTTGCTTTAATCACGCTTACAAATCTGTAAATGATCCCTTAGTTGCACGGATTGGTAGAAAATGTAGCTTCATTCAACTTTAACTCAAGTAAATTATCTTCATTCTCATCATTTCATGCCTTTTTTAGAAATGTTTTGGATTAATTGCTTTTTTTACTTCACTTACATGACAGATTTGCATTATTCATCAAGACTTTTGCAGAGGATTATCTCTTGGGTCTTAAATGAATAAATCCAAAGTATCTACTCCATCTGGGCAGATATCTGGTGGATTGTTTTTAAATGTAGCATAAGATAGTTCTGCTTCTAAATTGCTGAGATTTTTACCTGAATCTTATACAATTCTTCCTCATGAGGAAACACCAAGATTCACTTTCCCCATTTCTTCTTCCCCCAACATTGGGTGGCTAAATTTCCAGTCAAATTACATTTTTGGCAGTGGTTTTGCAATTTATCTGTCCATTTTATACATTAAGTCTCTTCCTCTTAATACTCAATTTTGAAAATGTTTCATTTTCACATTCTGGTCTTTAAACTCTGCCATAGTCTGTTCCTCATTGGCTGGAATCTTTTTAATGTTTTAAAAAATAAACGTTGAACTTAATATTTCATATATTCCACCATTTGCAAAGTGGAAGTCTGATTCACCAGCGTCAAAATCATGGCGCGGTGCAGATCCCTCTAGGCTAAAGCTCAATCTGCATTGCAATATGCAAATAAAAACTTGAGAATTTTTTCAACCAATGGATTTGTGTTTCCTAGTAAAATTGATCAGTGAAAGTGACTAATGTTTCATCCTTTTTGATTTGGATTCCCATGAACTTCTTTTCTCAGCTAACCATCTGCTCAGGACTATTAAATTCGTTTATGATGGCCTCTTTGGAATCGTTATTTTCAAATTATTACTAGTTGAGATGGGTCAATATCAGATTTTTAAACTGTCAAAGAATGTTCATCAAAATTAATGCTTTTTATCAATAACCATATCTTGACATTGACTTTTTTTAGTACTAGCGGTGCCCAACCCAAAAGGGGGAGCCGCCACACATCTTCATTTGCAAATGGGCCAAACAAAGTGATTATTAGAAATAAAAATTCTAATATAACACCTCATCTAACAGCCTAGGAAGCCATATCAGAAGGCGAGGAAACTTTGGGTAAACTTTAGTCTGGCACCTGATTTAGCTGACAGACCATGGCGGACAACATCAGGGTAGGAGCATCAGCAACATGTGGCGTAAGGAGGTATGGTTGTGGGTTTTCTTCGCTGATGAGACCAGCAGTGTCCATTGTCTCAATGTATTGAGAAAGTTGATTCTCAGCAAAAGTGATGAGAGCAGGCACACAATTGAATGACTTGATGTGCTGGTGGGTTTTGGGATAATTGGAGCCAAAGAGAAAAGTTTTTGCTGCATCAATGAAAGTGCAGCTCACACAAAAATCAAGTTCCTCAATTTCATACTTCGCATCTTCCTCAAAATCATGGGGAAATTGGGGATAGGAATAACCTCAACAAGGGGTTCCATCGCCTCATGAAAATGTTGGCAGAGGAGGGTGTTGGCTGGAGCATCTTCTGCTTCTACCACCATTTTGTTTATATTTCTATAAGCAGGGAAACTATTTCATGGGAGAAAAATGGCAGAGACGCAAATTAGGAGGTTCAACAAAGAAACTCCTCCAAAGCAAAATCTGCTTTCAAGTGGTACAGATGTTCCTCCTCATCAATCCATTGGAAAGCCTCAAATGGATCAGATTCATCCATCACTGGGCCAGCCACAGGATTTGGCCAGTGGTAGGAGCTGATTGGCCATGTAATGTTGACCACAGCTCAGCTCAGCTGAAACTGGTTCAGCCATCGACTAAAGATTCTGTAATCTGGTCAAATTTTATTATAATGTTGCGAAATTTTGTTTTTGATTGGCCGCCGCTTTTGGAGCAGCACCAAATTGCACCAAGGTTGGGGGTGAGAGGATTAAGTCCTCATTCTAAAAATTGAGGCAAAATGGTTGTGGGCTCAACTCCCAAGGGATGAGTGTTGGAAGCAGCAGAAGTGGAAACCATGGGGCACTTGCGCTTTGAGTGGTCAAGCTCAAAGCACAAGGGGAAAATGGCGTTAAACTTTTTGATGTGCGCCCAGAACAGGTGATCAGGGGTGGATCTGATTTCAGTGTGGGTGGAATTGCAAGATGGAGATCATGATGAAATGGGTGGATCATTGCAAGGGCACAAGAACCTGCCAGAAAATCCACCCCATTTAAAATCATGAACTGGAACATGGGGTCTGCACCATATATAGCTAAACCCTTTATGAGCTCATGGCAGAGGCGTTTGGGGGAGAGATGGGAGGGCAACCCAGCAAACTGGAACACCAAAGTGGCTTCATCTGGGATCCAGGTTCAAACGATGGGGAGGGAAATTTTTTAAAAATCAATTGCAGCTTGGCTTCTGACGCTGCATCAGCTTTTTAACGGAAGCCAAGATCAAAGTACACCTTAAAGGGGCAGAAGTCAATATAGCTGGTTGGTTTAAAAACTGCTGTGGCCATCTCAATGATGGCTATGATCATGTATGGGAAGAGATTCCCATATTTGACCCAGAGGCAAAAATGAAAATTGCTTCATGGGAGCACCAAAGGGCTCTGGAGCACCTCCTGGGAGGTTGTGAGGTGGTGGGTCAAGTTTCAAGGGGGAAAATAATGCCTGGTAGCGTTGGGAGGGCTAGAAGATCCAGCCCAGGCGCGCTTCAGCAGCAGTTGGAATAAGCCAGATAGCGGTGCACCACCTGACAATCTGGGGCAGCAGGCGTCAATTGCATTGACATTGGTAAGTTTTGGTTCAATTGAGAAGTTGGTTTTTACATTTTCTTAAAAATCCAAATTTGGCTTTAATTTAGGTATCAATTTAAAAGAAAGAATCATATCTGACATTGTCAATTTTTAATATAGATGGAAAATACCAGAGCTTTATACCCAAGGAAATTAGGTAATTTTTGCATATCTCAAAATTTTTCTGTCACTACTTTAATGAAATATATTCTAATAATACCCCAAAATTATTTGTGTAATTCAGTGGTCCTCTAAAAGTATTGCGAAGGCCACAGGTATGTTACTTGTTGGTTGCACTTTCTCAAAAAATCTTTCTTCATCTTCATCGATATCACCCTCATTTGACTCTTTCTGTGCATGATTCGCACTTGTGATGTTCTAGGTCATGTAAACACTTTAGGATTTGCGCTACTTCTTCCTGAATCTAGTGGATTTGTTCTCTATCGCTTCTCTAGCAGCCTTCTGGAACAATGATTCTTTAATTAATTCAGTCTCCTTCTGCTTCAAAAAATAACTTTTCCATTTAGATTATTATTAAAATTCTTAACCAGATATATTTACTCCTTAGCCTTTGTTACATGTTTTATAAAGGTTTAGATTGGATTGAGTGCTAATCAGCGCATTTTTATTAACTATCACTAATTCCATCCACAACCTAATAACATTTTTTATAACATTTCTCAGATAATTTCTGCTTTAATCTTGGGCCTGAAAACTCAACTACCCTTGTAGTGAGAACCAAATGTAACCTTTTCAGTTTATTGAACAGGTTTAAGGCGTGTGTTAAATAGATTGTTGATATAGTAATTAATGGGTTGATAATATTATAAGGACTATTATATAATTAAATCTTCACACCTAACTTGAGTATATTTTTATGCTAAACCAGTGCTAATGCTATTCCATGTATACTTTGGAGGTACTTCTGGATAATAAGTGAACCTTTACCATTGACTCTTCCTCTTGAGAAGCTGAGGAGCACTTGGATAAGAGGAACCTCATACCTTCAACTTTAATCTAAAGAGTTGTAAACGGCAAATAACCAAGAAATTTTTTTTTCCACTCTAATCACAAGTACACTTTATACAAGTTTGCTAAACTATCTAATGTTATTTTACGTGAGTTGTATGCTACTGCTTCATTAAAATAAAATTCAAAGAATTTATATTATAAAATCTGATGCTCAACTCTTCTGTTGGTTCCTCAATAGAAACAGCATCCATCGCTGATGAATTTAGCCCTCAGAAGGCATCAAAACAATGATTACTTGATCTGTCTAGTCAGATGCCACTGATTACTAGAACATGAAAACTCCTGGGTTGCTTTTCTATAGAACGTGTTCCAACGCCTTCACTTTACCCCTACAGGATCATACTTATTAAACTAGAAACCTTATTAGATAATGGGACCTTTTATTAATTTTTTCACGTTGCCTATTAGGTTAACTCATAAGTTGCCGCCAACTAATGTGTTTTCGTTGCTCAGCAATACCAATAAACCCATATTAATTTGTGACAAACTCTGATTGATTCATACAAGAGAAATTAAATATAAAAAAACATTAAATTAGCAATCAAACCACTTTTGAACCTTGTTGGTAATCCTCCTTGACAAAACTTCATTAATTTATCTGTATTGAATTATAAGGAAATAATTATCATCTCTTAACGTCTAGAAACCCGCAACCTTTATTATATCAAATGAAAACTCCACATCCTCTGAGGGTTTTATATATACTAATTCACCCCAGCGGATAAAGCAATTTAAATTATAATCAATTGAGCTGGATTTATGTGGTTTAATATATCAACACCATTGATTACAAGAACATTTTTAGTAAGGTCCCTATCCTGGCGAATCAGGGCTTCATTGTTGTGTTTGTCTTTCTTCATTCTTTTTATTACTATTAAATAGAGTTGGTTCCATGGCTCTCCTATTTCAAATAAAATACTATAAGGTCTAGTGCTGGGTCATTAAGACAAGGCAATATTTTATTGAACAATTTGCCTTCAAACCTTAAGTATTTAATATATAGCTGCAGATTTTAGATCTAGCATTTCCTCACCATTTAAATTTTTATTATTAAATGTGAATTTACAATAGTGCATTGAATTTACCTCTTGTGTAGAAAATTGATAGTATCTCTATCTTTTTTTTAGTACTAGATGGTCCATAGTATCTCTATCTTTGAAAATGCATTACCACGCTTTTGTTTAGTTTTAGTTTATTGGAGGTAAGCTAATCAGTGTTTATACATTACAAAAAGCTTAAAAGAGCAGCCTAAACTAAAATAAAAATAAAAACATTTTGACTACAAAAAACTGATAAAAACTAAAACAAAAATATTTAAACCAAGGTTAAAGCAGTAAATTGTACAAAACCAACCATGGCGGAGGGTATTAGGGACACAGCGTGTTATGAAAAACCTGGCTTTTAGATGTAGGTACGCCAAAACCCACAGGCCTATCCAAGGTCCACAAGGCACCACTGATTTCAACAAGTTCTGGGTGGGCGCGTTGGAAGTTTTTTTGGACAAGCTCCAGCCCAGTAAACTAGTGCCCATGTTTTGCGTTTGCTTATCTAAATAACTACCTAGAAAGACTTCCAGATAACAATGATTTTTTATTGAATTAAATGGCCTATGATAATGAGAAAATAACCCAATTACTTACCTTTAGCAGGGCTCTAGGTCATATAGTAAAAAGGGGGGAAACAGCTACTAAACTGAATTATGATAGTGGACCAGTTCCATTTTTGCATTCGTTAATTAACAGATTTAATTCACAATTTTGCCATTATAATAACAACTGAAGCTTACCTTCTTTTCTTGGGACAATTTCCGGATTTCCAAATTTCCAAATGAGCATTTTTAATTTTTGAATGGGGTGTCAGATTCAATCCCCATTATCTGCCCTTTATTTTCGACCTTTTGCTCAAATCTTAACCTCCAGGTAAGTTTTTCCTTTCAAATTGACTTATGGTTGAATTACCAGTTGGGTACAAGGAATGCAGACTGTGGTGTGGGGCTTATGAATTCTCCTAAAGTCTTCACAAATCTGCTTATTGGTTTCAAATAAAACTCTGTAAGAATTGACACTAAGATGAGTTTAGTTGGGGGTGGAGTGTGAGAGAAGCATGTGGCAAGCAGGGCGGGGCAGCAGCAACTCATATCTGATATAGGGTTTGCTCTAGATTAGAGATTTGGGTGAGAGGGTGGGTCTTGGAATTTTAACCCCTTTTTTCTAAAGGGTGCACTCCCCTGTCCGGCTTGATGGCTGGCCCATGAAGCCTTACATTGAGTAAAAGGGTACTTATTGGCTCTTCATCCTTATATAAGATGGATAGAGCTTGGCACAAAGCTGAGAGCACATGCGTTAAAGCATTGTGAAAAGGCTCAAGTTAGCAGAGTAAGGCTTTTAAAATTATCTTTGTTACTAGAAGGGTATGATATATTTGGACAGGGATTTCTAAGCCTCAATGCAGACTTTATGAAGGATGATTAAGGTGGCAACATCATTGCAGGTGATGTGGACCTTTGGAATGAACTTTTCAATTACCACAATTTTTTGAACCTCTTTAATGGCAACCTGCTTGAAGTGGAGGTGTCCTTTTAATATGAATTGAGTACATG
Source organism: Massospora cicadina (assembly GCA_022478985.1). Taxonomy (NCBI): domain Eukaryota; kingdom Fungi; phylum Entomophthoromycota; class Entomophthoromycetes; order Entomophthorales; family Entomophthoraceae; genus Massospora; species Massospora cicadina. The sequence goes on from JAKSZP010015030.1 coordinate 26,764, forward strand.
TTGGTGGGGTGAAAGGAGGGGTCAAGCCCCCAGCCAAGACAGTGACTGATTTCACAAGGCTTTATGGTGGGGGAAAAATTCAAGTGAGCTACTGCCTTTTCAAATAGTTTGTGGTTATTTTAGTGCAGGTAGGCATCACGGTATGGCGCATGATGCTGAGGAGGGAATTGCGCTGTCTATTCAGAAGTGAGGTAAATTTTAAGGGGCGGAGCATCAACTGAGAGAAAACAAATTTAACCAACATATCAATCTCCTCCAGATGTCCCGTGAGTTTTGGTTGAAAATTATTGGTTTATAAGCATATGGATGGACTGAGGAAAGTGGCTGGATGAAGAACATGAATTTTACTATCGTTCAATTTGGTCAAAAATATGCTGGTTTATGAGGAGTCTTGGTTAGAGATCTACTGGATGGTTGAAGCAGAGACAGCTGCAGCTACCTCCCAGGGAGGAAGACGGTAGTTTGCTACCCATTTGAAAAAAATAGTTTGGCCATCAATGAGATCATCATGAGAGAATTCAGGTTTGGAGGCTTTGGCTTGGACTATTGAGGGGCAGCATCAATTTAAATGATCTAAATTTAAATGGTAAGGGCAGATAGTGTTCCCTTTATCCAGACAAGAAAAAAATGGTCAGGGGCATTAGAAAAAGGTGCGAGGAGATCTAAGAGCACAATTATGTAGAAACATGGAAATATAGTTTTTATGATGAGAGAGTCATAAGGCGTGAGGTTTTATAAGGAGCAACGAATTAATTATGTGGCTGGAATTAAATGCTAACAATATGGCAATCATTTCTTTATGTAAAATATTGGGGGTAAGTTGAATGGGGAGGCCCATAAACTGAATCACAAGGTTGTTACTAGTGAACAGCTTGTTATAAGTGGTTGGTATGGGGTGAATTTAAACACCTTGAGAATGGTAGCTTTAAATGCAACATTGTATTCATGAGTAAAGCTGATATATAAAACCCTTGAAGGAGTAAAAATTTGAAGAAGACAACAAAATTCATAACCACCAGAGCTAACTTTATAATATATTTATCTTTATAAGGGATAAGTAACTATATTAAAACCAAAGGCCATATAAATGCTCCTCCAGAGAAGTATGGGGTGCTGCAAGGCGCCGTCTGGTTTTTTGTGAGATTGAAATTTAGGTAATATTGTAGTCCAAAACAACTAAGAGTTTGGAGGCTTAGCAGAGCCATAAGTGGCATGTTTTGGCAATGGACAAAACACTAGGAGTTAGTGCCCCACTTCCCCACAGGGGGACAGTGGGCGTTGAGCTTTTCAACATAATGTGAATCACAGAGGGCTTGAAAAATAGTGGAGTTGTTTTTACTAAATTTTTACTAGAATCTAACTTAATGTGGGCAAATCAAGAGAGAGAATATTTTATTTATCTTAATATAAAATGTTAATCCAAATATTTTTAGTTTATTTTTAACCTAAAAGCTTAGACTTAGAGCTCAAGTAAAATTTAATATTAATTGAAGTGTATAATAGAACATTTTTTTTTCTTTTTTCTTTCAATATTTTTGATTTACTAATATTAATTGACTATAGGCGAAGAAGTTGCCTTCTTTCTCTAGTAATATGATAGAGTTTCTAGATCTTCTAAATAAAATGGTACCTCCAGGCCTTATCAACTTAAGGTGGCATGTACTTTATAAATTAAGTTGAGCAACCGATTGTGCTATGGTACAAGCTAGCTATCTACCCATGTTTCCAGCATCTAACGTTTCTGTATAATCCCTGACCATAAAAGAAGGTTTTATATCATCCTTGTAGAAGAGCCAAGGCCTGCGGCGGTTACAAATTTGTTTGTTTTAGGTAAATCTCCACAGTAAACATTGCAATTGTTGACTCAGTAAGTTTTTTACCAACTACATTTTTAATTGGCCTCCGCCGCCCTAAAACTAAGGATGACATAAGAACTCCAGTTTTGTCATCATTTTGCATCCAATAAGGAGATGTTCCCTAGATATTGACTCGCTCTCATTCAAGTCTTTATATCTTAAAATCTCTTCATTTTGGTTCATATAGGCGGCGAAGCTATGGCGGCCTTAGATGTCAATGTGAGGTTTTATTTCCTAAAATTTATTTGAGGTATGCGTCCAGGGAATGGACATTACTGATACTCAATGAGCAAAAGAACTGAATGAATGAAACAAAAAACCAAAACAAAAATTTTCAACCAGGCGGGGAGCGGAATACCACTAACCCACCATGGCAAATGGTGAGGGGGGGTCGGGCAGCTCATCTACAGACATATTATGTATGACAGAATCATTAAAATTATAGAAATGGACAAAAGTGGAGAGCCTGGGCGTTGGGGCATCAGCGTGGTGCGAGTAGATGGCAGTGAAAATTTGGTTCTCTTCTTCAAGGTCAGCTTTAAAGATAGCTTCCACACACGCGCCCCCCCCGCGCGCGCGCGCGCGCGCGCGCACACACACACACACACACACACACACACACACACACACACACACACACACACACACACACACACACACACACACACACACACACACACACACACACACACACACACACACACACACACACACACACACACACACACACACACACACACACACACACACACACACACACACACACACACACACACACACACACACACACACACACACACACACACATCAAATACAAACACACACACACACACACACACACACACACACACACACACACACACACACACACACACACACACACACACACACACACACACACACACACACACACACACACACACACACACACACACAATTCCGCTAGGTAATGTTCAGCTCAAATGTGGGCTTTGGAAAGTTGGGCAAAATTGTTTATATTTTGCCAGGTGATTTTAGAATATGTATCAAAATCTGCTAGTTGTTCCATATGCATGACCAAATCTGCAGCATCGTTATAATTTTGTTAATTTCACTTGTGCTGCATTGAGGGAAATCAGGGGGAAGTTGATTGTGGACAGCCCTTTATGGTATTGAGAAAATGACTGGGTCACTGCTTTGTGTAGGTTTGGGAAATGGGGTGAGGCCACCACAGATAAGGTGAACTGGTGATTGCTTTGGTAGGGGATGGCATTGGGTTTAGGAGAAAATCGCTTGAGGGATGGGATTTTGTCAAAATCATAATTGTAAAATTCAGTCCAACCATAATAAAGCTGGTCAAGCGGTTCACCAGATTTCTCATTTGTGATAATGTTACCTGATTTGTCAATCTCAGCCAATAGGTCACATAGATTTTGGTTCACAAGAATAGCGGATGAAGAATTCAGGTGGGTAGGAGTCAAATGGGCTGCTTTGGTGTGAATGGTGGGCCAGGCCTAACTCTGATTGGCGTGGGCGAAATTAGGTGGGTTAAAGTGGGTTATGATTTATAGGGGCCAATTTCTCACTCTGGCCCATAAAATGAGAACGTTAAGTGGGAGGGGGCAACAAAACGCCACATGCAGAAGCTGCTGAATATGGCTCAGAAGCTACATCAGAGGAAGTGACTCGGTGTCAGGGTTTTTTGAATGGCCGAGTCCAAAACAGAGAGTTCAAATTTGGTGATCATTATCCACCTGAGCCCAAAAGAAATGCTCAGGCACCACTACAATACAAGTATGTGGGGATTTGTTGGGATAAGGTAGTGTGGTGTGGGATAATGGTGGCAGTGGAGTGAGTGCAGCAAGGCGCTCCTCACCGGAAGGAACGTTAAAGACAAGGCAGGGCTGTGTCCCATAAGCCATAAACCCCAACATCAGCTGATCATATAACATAAGAGGTAGGAGGTGAGATGGGAGGGATGCAAAGGATACTACCAATGTGGTGTCTGAAGGAAGACGAGTATAGGTAGTTGGGATGGGAGTATTTTTTATAAAAAGGGGAGTTAAAGCTGTAGCTGCAGCATACTCCTACATTGGGAAGCCTATGCTGAAATAGCCCTTGAATGGGCGGAATTTAATAAAGCTAGCTGGTTTAGACACAGTGGTAGTCAACTTGATAATTGCCTGGTCAGCATATGGTAATAAACGACCATAGTTAAATCATAAGCAAAACCAGATAGTGGAATGAGGGAGGGTGAGAGGATGGGGGTGAGAAGGGTGGATGCGCGCCAGGTGGAGTACTAAGTCCCATGGGGGGACAAAATGGCTGGAAGAAGATGATGGGCTATTTGCCCCCATAAAAAACTTCTTTTCCCGCAGGACTAAAAACGCTAAATAGTGGAGCACTGCTACCCCACATTGGAGAAGCAGGTGGCAAATCCACGGTCATTTTTTAGGAAAATAGGCTGGCTAGACGTCAGTGGTAAAATAAACTCTTTTTTTCTTTATAAAATTTTCTCAAAGTGAGATGGAGTGGAAAGAAAGCTTTTGAGATGTTTGATTTCATTAAAGCCCATGTGTCTTCTTCTCTTGCCTCTGGTCTGAACTTTGTGCTAGTAGATTCTTTAAAACCAATCAAGCCAGGTTTTTCTATGTCCAACACAAAAGTCTGGTGCCTGCCCATCGTAATTTAAACTAAAATACATGCTAAGTTAACCTCATATGTTGGACAAACAAGCTTAGTCATCTGTACTTTGTACAAAGAGCTGTGCAAAGTTATGGCCAAAGACTTGCCACCAAGTATCTCCTCAATATTGAAGGGCACAGTGGAGCCCAGATTCGCTAGTGAAAGCACTTCATAGCTCCTTAAAATCATCTAAGGCACCAAGTAACCAAAATGATATGGCTTTGAAGTCTTTACTATGACGAGGGTCAAGCCACTTTAACTGGTGTATTATAGCTATGATGATATCCAAAATATGTTTTATTTACTAAAGCTAAAAAAGTAAAAAAAATCAGAATTGAGATAGCTTTTATTAAAACTGGGGAAAATGGGAAAAAAGACTAGAGCACTCACAAGTAAGAGCACTGGCATAGTAAAAAAATGCTTTTGCGGTCAGTTGCTCTGTTCCTTGGGTGCTACAACTCTGTGGTTGCTTCTAAAGTTGCAGGATATTTTTAAGGCTTCACATTGGAAAGGGTCAAAAACAAGTTCCACGAAATTTGGGATGGGAGAAATGAAAGGCTTATCATTGTTTGATACTGTTTAGTTTAACATTTCCATAATTTAAATAATTTTTCTAGATCAAGAAGCGCTCCACCCTAGGTGGTATAGCGCTTGATTTGACAGTATAATCATAGACTGGAAGATGGAAAATTTGGAAAATGGTAAAAGAGTGATTCAAAAAGGGGATCATATAGTTATGACTCACATTAAAAGCAATTGATCTTACCATAAATATAAAATTTAGAGGATTTTGTGATTACAGCTAGTACTTAGTAATTGGGGGAATTCAAGGATGAGTGCAGAGGTAGGGAGAACTTAAATTGAGTTTTTTGCCATTTTGGTGGCGAATTTGGGCATAAATCTAGAAAAGAAACAAGACTTATCAACATACATCCAGTTAGGCAGAGTAGATAAGGAGAAAATATAATTATCTAGAGGGTATAAGTCACTAAGAAATTTAACAAATGACTTTAATAGGAGCATATATCTGAAACTCATATTTTTGTAATGGAAAATATGTCTCAGGATGATGCAAAAAAAGCCCTATGGAAAAAATTTATATAGAGTTAATCATGAGCAGTTAGTAGGAAAAAACCATACCAAGAATTCGCTAGTATGTTCTAATATGAGCTTCTTGATAATAATCACACAAACCTAGTAAAGATTAATAGAATAAAGAGACTCTGAGGTAATTAGCAGAGTGGGTAGGGTCCATAGTGTTCATGTGCAAAATGGCGCAGTGCAGATTTGATGATAAGTCAAAAATGTGGGGTTAGAGTTTAGTAGAAATATATAAGCAAGGCCATCCATGTTGACTTAATCAACCACTACATGAAAGAGCTCTAGCCAAGTCAATATCTTAAATAAGGGATTAAAAATTACTAATCCAGACAAAAGATTACTTTAATCAAGGCATGGATTTTACTATCTTTAAAAAGCAAAAGGCATTTCAGCAAGGTCAAAAGTTTTAAGAATGAAGTTTTAGATTAAACAATTAATAGTCCTATTTGCACTAAAATTTGTTTTTAATAAAATAGTGACTTTTTTCACTTGGACAAACTTGATTAACTAATAAATGGTAGTTTTAAGGATTTTGGGATGTTTTTATATAATGTTTTATTTGACTTGGCACCATGCAAATTGGCTTTTAAAAGAGAACCAGAATCCACTTTATATCAATACCATTATATTGTTAGTATTTTATTGGATGATCTCTATTAAGACCAGAGCTTTACCAAACTTGGATTTAAGAGCCATTCAGCGCCAGGCAAAATGTCACTTATGTGATATCACATCTACTCTCAGACAAGGTTACACTCCAACTGAGGGGTCTTCATACAGGGAAAGTTCTCATGGCGGTAACACTTTAATGACTTTTAGAAAGGCTTCAAATGTGGGACCTACAATGTTAGAGAACAATTCATGGAAGCTTTTAATCAAAACTTGGGCATTAGTGCAGTCTCTGTAAGACACCCACCTGTTCTCAGTTACATTATAGCCTTTCTAAGATATCAGATTTTGAAGCGACAGTGATTTAAATTGGAGGCAAAAATCACATTAGATTGATATTAAAGCCGATTATCTATATTCATTGGGTCATGATGAGAAGGCATAGAGCTGTAATATGGGTTCACGAGACACTTGTGACTGGTATTAAAACTTTGATGGATGGGTGGAGTCTACTTGATGAGCTGAGGGGCCAACCTTTAGATGATCTTGAATGATCAATGCGCTTAGACCTAATTTGCAACACAGTTTGTCAGGCTTTTCCCAAATAGGGGAAAACCATGTCCTTGGGCTTTCTACTATCCAATATTTTATGCAATTGCAGCTTATATTTATTGTTAATTTTAATCTAATCCTCAAGCCAATGCAAAGTTCCCCCTGGAATACACTGGAATATGTACCCAACATATTAATTAACAGATTGAAGATAAATTGACCCCTAGTGAACCATTGATAGAAATTAAAAAACTTGCCTAGGTCTTGGATTATTCGCTAATATCACAAGTTTTATACGGTCTCCACACCATTTATCTCAAAGGCAAATTTTCTATATTTATCATTTACATCTCAGAAAACTCTCTCATCTTAAAATTAGTGTCACTAAACAATGTAGTTCTTGGCTCATCAACATAAAGGAACAAAGATCACAAGTGAACAATCACTTCTAAGAATCTAAAAATTGGACTTTAAGAGGTAAACTTAGTGGCGCTTTCAATTTATATTATGAATATTAGCGCAATAGAAAATTTATAATAAACTTTTGACTCTTAATCTATACAAATTTATAATTAGATTCAGTAAAGTCACTCGCTATGTTTTCTTACAGAGTGAAATTCATTGTCTCCCATAGATTCTGGGTCAAGTTCCAGGAGGATTGCTTTTGATGCAGGTTCTTGGCGTTAAAAATAACTAGGTGCCTAGCTTATAATTAGGCTCCTTGTAGCGTTTATGGTCAGCGTAAGATTTGTAGATCTTTAAGCCTCATCCAGATATTCTTTACTGTTTGATGTATGTATATTAACTCTTTTGCACGTTCATTTAAAACTAAAACGTTTGAATCTAGTCGCTTTTTTAAACTAAAGGTGGACTGTAGAATTAATTTGCAATGAAAGGGAAAGTACCTGTCAAGATCTGTATCAGTTTATCGTATGAGAATTCCAACAGTAGCAGGTGAGAGAACCAATTGCCTTGTTCTGAGTTGGATTAATAAAAGCAGGAACTGCTCTAAACCTTATTTAAGCATAGCTATCTGTCCTTCTGACTGAAATGGAAGCCTGTGAAGAGGCAGGAGCAGTCACATACGATTGACAACAAAGCTCACAGAAAAGGGATGTAAATTGGGAGCCACAGTCACTGATCATCTCATTTGCAATGCCATGCAAGAAGAAAGTATAGTCATTGATCATGTGAATGCTTTTAACATACGTAATGCTGATGTAACAAGGGATATAATGGGACATATTATGAAATTATTAGCAATTTTGTCACCACGTCATGCCCCTGGGTTGAAGATATTCAAAGTTGAGTCCATGTCTACTGTAGTCTAGGGGCCTTTTGCAGCTTTAATTGTTACAGAAGGCCATCAGCCTTTTTGCAGCTACTTTTTTCCCTACCACACGTTAGGCATGATATTGTAAATTTGGCAACGTCTGAGGAATGCTTTTTTAAGCTGTAGGAGCGTCTGACCAACTCAACATTCTTATTTTTACCAAGATGATCAGTGGAGAAAGGTTCATGGGCTTTGAGGATCAACTCCTTTATTAATGGCTAAGGTGGGTTCACCATCCACTTTGGTAGAGTATTCTCCTTTAAGTATCTGAGAGCCCTTGGATAATGGTTCAACATATCTTTACAGGGTTTTTTATCTCTGGGTATTCACCCAACATGGGTTTTAATAGTTATACTTGGGATGGGGTTTCCTATCCCCAGTCTGAGATTACATAGCAAATAGAATATATGAGGTTGTTGTGGGTGTCTTTCTCCACCTAATATAAAATTGTCAACACTTTATTATGGGCATTAACTAAAGTGGTAGCAGGTGAAAAGGAAGATTTTAAGATGGCGTTTGGCAGAAAATTTTTCTTTACCTTTGTAAAAATGAGATATTGAACATAGACAGGATCTCCATCCACTTGGAATGATGAGTGATATATAGTGCATTCAAAAATTTCTGGGACTAACGTTTTAAAGACACAAATTTACAAATAAATAAACTTTCTTTTATCATAATTCAACATACAACTTTTCCTCTCTATACATATTTATATTGCTAAAACAATTGTTAAAAGGTATGCACATAGTTCCTATTTTGTATAACCATGTTTAATCAGCTGTCACATTCTTCTGAATTGTCTCTACCTTATCAAAAGGATGAACCTTCAGTGCCACCTTCAGATTAGAGAACAGAAAGAAGTCAGACAGAGCCAAATCTGGTGAATAGGGTGGATAATTATAATCTGAAGGTGGCACTGAAGGTTCATCCTTTTGAGAAAAGCAGGGACAATTCAGAAGAATGTGATAGCTGGTTTAAACATGGTTATACAAATTAGGAACTATGTGCATACCATTTAGCAATTGTTTAGCAATATAAATATGTATAGAGAGGGAAAGGTTGTATGTTAAATTATGATAAAAGAAAGTTTATTTATTTGTAAATTTATGTCTTTAAAACGTTAGTCCCAGAACTTTTTGAATGCACTGTGTAGCTTCTAGAAGATGCAGTAGTGCAATAAATGTTTGCTGGTCAGTGTAGATAGTGAAAGATCATCTAGAACCACGCAAATGATGGCTCTAGTGCTGTACTGCTTCAACAACAGCAAGGAGCTTCTTTTTGTAAATGCCATAGTTGAGTTGAGCCAGGGACATATTAGAGAAAAAATAACAGGATTCTCCTCCATAGGTTCTCCTTCCTGCAACAGAGAAATGCTAAATTTGTAGTTAAACGCATCAATGGCAACTTTATAGTTCAGTTTATAACCGCATGCACTAGGTTGAGGATTGACAAAATAATGGTCTTGAATGCATCAAAAGTCGCAAAGCATTATGTTGCCAAGTTGAGCTTTTCTCTATGGATGCAGTTTATAGGGCTTCAGATAGCTAAGGCGTAAAATTTTTCAGGAAGATGCAGGTCTCTTGGAAGCTGTGCTGTTCTGTTAGGGAGTTAAGGGGTCACCCTGTTGCACATGACTGGTTCCTTATCTGGAGTGAACATTTGGCCATAAGAGATGATAATAATCTAAAGATTATAACTTTGAACTGGAAGAACTCACACTTGCTCACTAAGGTAAAGAATGTTTGTTGTGTTAATAACTCTATGATGGCTACCAGATGGTGGACGTGTGCTTTTTATATAAAGTAATTATCAATATATTAACCATTATGCTATTGCGCAGGATCACATGAGGTCTCTGGGGCAACAAAAATTGAATTTTTTAAGAGAGATAAGCATGTACTTCAATATTATGGAATGACCTTAAACTGGTAAACCTTTTCTGGCGTAAAAAGTGTTCAACCATTCATGACCTTCCTTAATGAAGATCTAGTCAAGCGTTTAAACAGTCCAGATTGATAAGAACTGTTCTTCTCAACAAAACGAGCAAGTTGCTGTCTAAAAAGCAAAGAGTGTTGGTCAGGAACTTTTACGTTGTTTAGATAGCCATACCCAGCACAAGATTTGAGAATGCTGTATTATTCATTTAGAATTTAAAGGTGAACACATGGGCACAAACATTTTGAAGATTAGAGCCTTGGAAAACATATTACAAGTCCTAAGATTCATGGCAACCTCACCCCTCAGATATATGGGTAGATGCGTGAGAATATGTTAACAAGGTCATCTGTCAGCTTGGATTTAAAGTAATACTTTGTGTGCGCGGGCAATGAGTGAGCTTAAGAGGAGCTGAAAATGGTCACATATGCTTCAAATTTTCAGGTAGGGTTATTTGAAAGTTGAGATTGAACTGTTTGCATTACGGAAAGTCCAGCACTGAGGGAAAATCCCACTTATTTGAAATGTCATGACGCTTTTGTCTAAGAATAGTATGGTATAAGTAGCTTCATCAACAGTTTAGTAAGGAGAGTTGTACAAATAAAGCTCTTGATGACGTCAAATTGCCACCACCAGCCTACTCTAAGGATGGCTAGGTACATAATCCTTCTATTTTCAGAGAAGGCCTGATAAAGCATCGTTTTCCTACATGGAAAGGGACTGATGACACACTTGATAACTAGATAGGTTTTGAGATTACCAACAAATAAAAATGGACCACACCTAGGGGTAGGTTAATATCTTCTGCAAAGTCTTGACAGATAATATATTCATCAATTTCGGTGTCTATCAAAGTAAAAGCTAGGTAGTTCCTTCCATAAAAGGAGAAGGTAGCCATAAACAAGAAGTGCGCAGAAGAAAGGTTTACTAGCCAAAGGTCAAAATAAGATAAGCTGCCAATGATCCCAGAAGGAGAGGAGTAAACAAGACTTTTCTATACAGGCTCCATAAAATTTTACTTCACATTACCCATGACTTTCCACGAGAATTAAAACTGCTTAATATAACATGTTTTTTACTCTAAGAAGGTGTGAGGTCTTGTCGCAGGCAAACATGCCAGTGAGTACTGACAAGCTTTTATGGGTCAATTATTTAGAGCTTATATCAAAATATATTTTTATGATATCCGCTAATCTATGTATGGGATTCTAGAGAGGTAGTCTCTGGGGTGATAGGAAGAGATGCCCTGATGCTTAGGAGTGTTTACTTACAGGTGTGATCTAGAGTCTTAAATAGTGACTGAGGGTTTAAATCTAGAAACATAAATTCACTGAGTCAATCAATATAGAATTATGAACCACCTCTACTTTTGAAGGAAAAAGGGGTAATCTGTGGAATGCGACGGTGCAAGGTAAAGAGGCGAGGGGATCTAACTATGACAGAGTTTTCATTCTCGCCTATTGAAAAAACCACTGCTAGTTTAAACAGCTCAATGAAAATTTTGCAAGAGAGTATTTAAGGGGCAGTTTGAGGAGTCCATTACCGCATGAATCTCATTGAGGAAAGTCACATGTGACTTTCCTCAATGAGATTCAAGCTTATAATGGAGGGCCCCTGAGAGGTACAACTGAGTTGAATTTAGTTAGCTCCAAAATCTGAGTTTTGCGCTAGAGTTGGGTTGACCTTGACAAACGGCTTGGAACGACATGGACGTGAGAGTAAATCAAGTTTCTATTAAAGATGGAGGAGGATTATCCCAGACACACAATAAAGATACAGTGCTGTCTAAGGACTTGCTGAGTAGAAATACTTTTAATTGGTTAAGAAAGTTCAAATTTCAAGGCTTTCATGCTAGTATAGATGCAAGTACTGGGGTATAGAAAGTTCTACCTGGTACAGGTGGACAAAAGTGTCAAAGTCATTTTTGTATCAAGAAGATATTCACAAGATTTTAGAGAATCTTCCAAAGTGGTAAGTGACACCAGAAGGTTTTTTGTCTCTAAAGAGGCAAGCAGCCACTTATGGTACTCTTTATCTCATAAAGAATTAGTTAGGAGAAAAATGGTCTTCATTTCTTTCTACTGGACTATAGTAAAACCTTAAGGCAGACAGCCAGTCAATAAATCTCTTTTTTATATATAGAATCCAAGGAGTAATTAAAGATTGTTGTATAATGACAGATACAGCATAGTGTATTAGTTCCTTGAATGAGATAAGTTGTACAACACCTTCAGAGAAAACCTTTATATAAGAAAGAGCAAAAACTAGGAGGGAGAAGAGGATAACAGCGCAGTGGACAACATATAGGGGTTAGCTCAGGAGGACCTGAGCCAACTCTAGAAAACCAACAAGAGAAGAAACTAATTGTGACGTGCAGGTTCTCAGGTGGCAACAAAGTAACTTGGAGGTAACGCCTGTGTTATATTCAAGAGATTTTTTAATGCCCTGGAGAATTAATCTCAAGCCCTTTAGCTGTTAGTACATCTGGAAAAACTACCTTTGATAATGGTGAGAATCATATGATGATAGGTAGCATGGTCTGTCCTCTGAAGAAAGAAAACAAAACTGAAAAGGCCTTGTCCAGATCTGAGGTGTACTCCATTTTAGAAGTTTAATTATCTAATAAATGGTGCAATATTATATATATAAATGATCAAAGGCTTATTTGGTGCTATTTATTCCTTTATTTAAATTTTGAGGTTTTTAAGGCAAAATCATACAATGAATCAACAGGAATAGTTACAGGGTTGGCGGTTTGGTTGCCATTATAAAACTTTTGGGGTTTGAGATCTGAAAGATGGGTTCTGAAGTTTCTATAGTTTATCCAGATAATATGGAACTTTTAAAAAGTTGTGAGAGATCTTAAGTTGTCAATTGAACTCAATCGAATCAAAATTAAGACTAGTTTCATTTTGCTTTCATACCAATTAATTTATTGATGCTTTTCTGTTACTCAAAAGCCCATAAACCTTTTTATGTTGCCATTTGAACTTATGTATCCTCCGTTTTAAGATTTCCTGAGCCCTTTGGATCCTCAAGTAAAGACGTTTTATTTCTATTGGGGAATGTCAAGAAATGTGGCGGTCTTTCATGATTTGACAATCACAGCATATCTCCCAAAATAGCCAATTTGTGCTCATAACTTCACCACCTTCTGTGGGCAGTTGGCGCATTTGTTGGCCATCTACCCGGAGAATTCCTTTTAATGGGTACTTAGACCATTTGAACAGATACCAGAGTTTATCTTACAACATCTTTGTGTCCAAAAATTTCTTCTATATTGTAGGAATCATACCAGGGTTATTGAATCTAACAAGTTTTGGCTTCTTTGGCATGATACCCTTGAATTTTATAATTTGTCTCACATGTAACACCAGGTATGCATGAAATATTTTGGTAACTCTGCTAATCTAGATACCTCGTTATGTTGGCTTAGTACTCTGTAGAGACCTAGGGCAATCAGATCAAATTTTTTGCAATGGGTAACAGTTAAGTAAGTTTTAGTGTTTAGCAAAACAAGGCACTAGTTTTGTATGTGTGGGCTCTCAAGGTATAAGTATTTTTTATGGTTTGTGCATTTATCGCCTTGTCTAGGTTGGCCCTCAGAGTTTCAATAAATTCCTTCATATCGTTTACTAGATCATTAGCTGCTGGGTTTGAGCCCTTGGGGTGTCCTTTCATTATCCTTAGGTAAAATTCAAAGGTAACATAAGATTATGACATTTTCATGAATAATAAGGTGTGATTGTACATAAATGGGTGAGCTTCAGCTTATAAGACCAGCATTTTTGTAGGGTTGTGAGTTAGCACTGGAGGTACTGCTCCAAAGTTTATTGTAAACTATTTGGTCTGCCCATCCAAATGGGGATTAAAAGCTGACAATTGGGAAAACTATAACTCGAGATTCTCAAAGATGTTTCCTCAGAAGTAGGAGATGAATTGTAAAAACTCTATCAGAGATGATTTGCGTGGGGCATCTTTGTCTAGAGAATACTTGTTTGCCAAAAAATTTTCTGCCTTTCATTCGCCATTATCTATATTGAGCTAGGGAAGAGCTCCACATAAGTGGTGAACTCACCCACATCTATCATGACGATGCAGTATCCTTTCGATTTGGGAAGCTAATGATGAAATCCGCAGCTAGGATGACCACAGGAGTTTGGCAATCTGCAGAGGCTTGAGTTTTTTAACCAGGTTGCTCCTAGGATCTTTTGACTGGGCACATGTGAGGAAGCTTATGATGTGCACCTTTATGATATTCTTCATTCTTGGGCTTGATAATAACTTAATAACAGCTCTACCATTAGATATAATCAATTAGGACCACAAAAGGTAGAGCATCACAGGATATGATTACCTCCTCCTGAAGCTTATTTAAGAACTCATACCCAGATTTTGTGGAGAATAAAACCCTTCTCTTCCAATGGTTGTATACTTGAAAGTATTTACCCCTTCCACTAAATCATAAGCAACTTTTCCATAGGTTGAGCGTCTTTAGTATGCTCATATCCCCCATCAGATCATCATATCTTTCTTTAATAACTGCAAATAGGTTTGTGGGGAGAATTACAATGGTGCTCTAAGCTTTTATCCCCGAATTAAAAAATGTAATTTTTGAGTCAGAGCTTACTAGATTGGGCAGCACAACGTTATCCTCCCGGCTTCCACTCATACCTAAAGTTTTATTTATCCATCTCAAGGTACCAATTAACTTGTTGTTAGTTCATCCGCTTTTGGCTCTTGTAAAAGTCTAGTGCCTTGTGATACATCTTATTAACAAAAGTTTTACAAGTGTAGAGGAGGGGTTGCTGTCATTCCAACAAGGCAGATAAAATGGCAAGGAGCTCCTTAATGTAAATAGGTAGTTCATCTCCACTGGGAGCATCTCCTACTGAAATAATCTTTAAGGTTTTTGCTTCCATCTTCCCACATATGCATGAGGACCACCTCAATAGTAAAGTTTAAGGCGTCAGATAATCTCTCTAGTACATTTGGAAATATAAAATTATCATAGTTTGCTTAAAAAATTTCTGATAAATTAAATTTTTATAGAACCCAAAAACTTTTAAAATAGTCATTGTAATTCGTAAATTTACCAGTTTATAAACTCCTGATCCCTTGCTACCTCATTTAAAAAGCTTAATATCACTACAGGGAATATAAAGGCAATGTGGTGGTAGGCACTTCTTTTATTATCACTTTTATGAGAATTTTAGTCTAAAAAATATAATGCAATGGAAAATTAACAATAAGGGTTCAGAAAAAAAAGCTTTAGGGAGAAAAATCAAAAAGAGTAGACTGTTAGCTATGAGTGTCAGGAATCAAGATATTAAGCAAGCCGAGATTCTACTTCTTGAATCAAGCCCCTGATAAGTCAACTATTGAGCCCTTGTATTTGAAATCTATCTCTGAATGAACTGATGAAATCTAATTAGGAAGCATAACGTGCATGGGAGTCAAAGAGATGCCTTCTAGAATTGCACCTCCATTTTCAAATCTCAATATGCGTGACTTAGAACAATGCAGTCACAAGGATGACGTCAATAAAGAGCTTTGAAGGCATCAATTAGGAAGTTGATCTGTAAGGATGTAGAAGATCCTAATCAGAGGGGGTTTGGAGGTCATCTCAGCATCATGTCCACACACCTATAAAGTTTAAATCTTTTTTAACTCAAAAAGTGGTCTATTCGCCCACGTTTCCTATTAATTGACCTCTCCACTAGTTTTACAGCCTTGGACATGTTTCAAACCTCATCTACAGACAAGAGAATTGTTAAGACAACATAAGTGGTGCTCATAACAGGGGGCTCTGAGCTGTTTAGCAAAAATGCCTGTTGGGACACGGGGGAGCAACTACTAAACAGCACGTTACTAAATCAGGTCCTTAAAGTTTCCGCCAAATTAAGAGGCCTTGGAGGCTAAGGTGCTAAAATAGGTAAAGAGATTTAGAAAAACGGTAGTTTATTTAATTAAAGCCTCGAGGTATTTATAGAACCTCTGGGCTAGAATTGGGATTGGGAAGGGGAGGATTCAGGATAAGGAAAGTCTAGGCATTAATTTCCAGCAGCGAGAGAAATATAAAAGTCCAATTAATACTAAGGAGTGGGACCATCATTAGCATAATTCGCTGGTGAATCCTGAAAGAGTAGTTAATTGGGGTGCAAGCACCGGGATGAGATTCTTCTGCAGCCCAATAGCTTTGACATTATCAACATTAGTCACCGGTGTCAATTTAAATAATATTATTGGAGCCAATCCCCAATACTTAAAGTTGGGAACAACCCAAGTTGATAGGGTGCCCAACTTGGAATTCACCAGTAGGTGAGTTGTGACCCCTAGTCAGGGCTTCCCCCTTTAGAGGGAGAACCTGACATTTTCTATCAAAAAATGGAGAATATAGCAATCAAGAAGGGTAACCTGCTGTTTGGTTTTTGAAGCATAACTTGATTAACACCTCTCAGTATGAAGTAACCCCTCTACAGCCTGAAAGCTAAGTGTTTTGAGAAAAACCTTCCAAATCACCTTACCTTTCATTTATTGCAATAATATTATATTCAATTTGAGAACATCAACGAAATTACATAATTATTAATGAATGGCATTTATCTTGGGAGGCCTCTCTAGTCATTCTAAAGAATCTTTAATGCCTTCCATAATGCAAGATATATATACCTCGGCTCTACTACCCTTGGGAGAACTGAATTTGGGTGCTGTCTGCGATCTCTGACCTACATCCATCTAGCTATATACCACTTTATACAAAATAAAAAACTTTACATTAACATGAAGTAGCTTGATAACTGGGACTCTTTCAAATCCTACACTCAAATATTATTCATTCTAGAACTTTGCCTCCTACTTTGTTCACAACAATTAGGAAGCCATTTTAGATAACCATCAGCTGATTAATGAGGCTCATGACTAATTGGTATGATATATATAGTGAAATCTTTAGGTACCTTGAGGATCAGCTTCTTCAAGATGTACAACTCCTTGAAGCCACCCTGAGACCATGCCATAATAAGTTGAGGGCCTTATTTGGACACTCCAGCAGGGTGGCTTCAAGGAGTTAGCTTTCTGTTATAGCACCTCTGAAACTGAGAAACTTAAATGGCCTAGGGGCCATAAAGAGCAGAATACCCCAGAAATTAAGAAGGGCTGATGCCCTCACGTCCCCCAGGTCCTTCCAGATTCTTGTTACATAATCCTGGTGATCCTAATAGCGCTCACTGCCTTATGGGATTAACTAAAAAGTTGGCTCAAGGTGAAATCTTGCGTTGTATGAAGTCCCTCTCAATAGAAGAGTTTGATTGATGCCTTGTCTAACAATATGGATATTTTCAGCGCAATTGCCAAGCTCACCAATAGATCCATCACCAAGTTCAAACAAACCTCTTTAAGTTGGAACTCGCTTGAGTAACTTTGATAGTCAGCTGATCCTACAACGTACCAAAAAATCTCTGAAGGAACAAGATGCCAACAAGGCCTCAGGTACCACTCTAAACCATCATTGGGATGAGGTTCTTAAGGACCTATAAGGAATGAATGACAATGGACCAACAAGAATCTCATGACTATGCGGAAACCAAGATTTCTGAGCCTGTTTTTTCCTGCCATCGAACCTTTTCCACTCCTACTGTGACTAACTTAAAGGCCTAGTTTCTAGGAGAAATTTGCCCTGGGACAGAAATTATTCCTCCTTCCTGTATGATTACAAGAGCTCAATGATGATGCCACTGACCACCAGAAGGTAAATTTACATCCACTCCTTCCTGAATAGCTCGGCCTCTAAAATTATGACTCCTCTTCAAAAGGAATGTCACACTTGGGACCAAGCCCATACATCGTTAATCAAGGAGTCAAGAAGCAACTAGATTTGCAAATCGGAATCTGGCATTAATAGACATTTATGATCAAAGGAGAGAGTCCTGTGGATTTTGCCAGCCAATTTTATACATAAGCACAATCCTTGGTGACAATTGATTATATTATTAAATGATGCCATAGCAATGGTAATCTCCGAGTTAGTATCTTACTAAGAGGTACAATTGCAAATATTTTGTCATAGAGCAACTTCAACTATATAAAGGAAATTAGGGAAGCACTTTTTGAGGTTTTTCGTCTGCATTGAGTCCCATGTCCTCCACATCTGCCTCACTCAGCTTGACTTGAGTACACATTGTCAAGAACAAAAAGAACCCCTAACCTTAATGCACCAGCTACAATGGAAGCCATCATTGCGCCAAGAATATTTGGAAGAGGATTTTAAAGGTGGCGGAGTAAGGGATGTATCATGAAGGACGATGAGTTTCATGCTGAAATCCCTATACCACATCAAGAATGTTTAGCAACCTCTGCTGGTCAAATCTTGCTGTACTCAAAGGGAATGAATTGTACTTTATTGATAAATTAAGAACTCAATGCTACATCGATGAATCCCCCCCTTGGGTTGGGACCATCTAGTATTAAAAAAAGAACTCAATGCTGCTTACTTTACTTCAGATTAATTTCCAATGTTTCTCACTTTGCCCCCAAAGTTTGGGAACTTAGTCACATGTGTTGCTGTTTATGTTCATTAGGACCTGTCCTCGCCATTGTCACAGTGGCTCCCCCATGAATGTCACTTCATCTAATTTGATTAATATTTTATCAAAGTAGCTCCAGACTTGCCTTGCTACATGGAATATGACACACTGGTCCATAATGCAATCAGCTCTAGGGTTCTATTACTCATTTTTTTAGTACTAGATGGTAGGTTCTATTCCTCATTGATTATTTAATTTGGCAAGCTTTCGTTAAATACCTCAGTTGTTTGATTAGACAATCTGAGCTATTAATAGCTCATCAGAGCCCAGTTTCTCACTGACTATTATGCCATCATGCAATATGACGAAAAATTCTTATCACTTTAAGTACACATGGTCCTTTGGTTTTTGAGAAATCCCATGATGCAATCCAGAGGTCAAAGCTCAGGCTTGCCTGTTGGAAAGTGAAAGTCAGATCAACAGATCAAATATCATGCAAAGGTTTCCTGAGTAAATTATACCTCCTCCTGCGGTAGATGGAGAAGAGGGCATGTCCTTTTATTTTGCCTAATTGACTGCTTACAAAAGACCCAGTTCATCATTGATACCAGGGTACATATCAATATTCCCTTGGGACAATTTTTGGAAAAACGAGGCATGGATAATACATCTGTCAAGGAGATCCTGTCCTGTCAAGGAATTTAAGCCCTCCTATGCTGGATCCATATCAATGCTGCTGTCTAACCTCACTGACAAACCTAGGATAGTGAGGCTTTATACTCCAGCTGTTTATGTTTTCCTCCTCCTGAAGAGGCAATCTATAATATCCTTAAATTTGGTAAACTAAGAGAATTTGGGCTAGAACTCTCCCGCCAGTGGCTATAATTAATCACTATAGGTAAGGAGCTCATCATCAAATATGGACATGATACGAGAAATTATTAGAAGAATACTCTGAACATTTCTCAACATACATCTATGACCTTAGAAAAATGATTGTCTTTTCTACATCATGTTGAGACTAATGACACTCACCCTCTAGTCACATCCATACCAAAAGATTAATTTTAAAGAATCTCAGGTAGCTGTTGCGATTTAGCAGCTATTTGTAGCTGGGTTATTATTACATTTCTTAGCCCTTGGCTATATAATGTGGTAGTCATTGCATATTAAAACTATTGAAATCTAAATTCAATATCAAAAATTATAGTTACCCCTTTCCCTGGATAAATAATCCCTCCGCTTTCTTGTCATGTCACATTATTCTGCTATCGATCTTGCTAGTAAGACCTGGTAATTAGAACTAGCACCTGAAGATCAGTCCAAATGCATGATCATAGCTAACGAGGGCTATCCAAGCCAACTAGGATGCCTTAGGGCCTTTGCAACGCGCCAACCACATTATAACGCCAAGGATGAAATTCTGGGGGATTTAAAACTATCTTGAGTCTTGTGTACCTTGATGATAATATCTTCTTGCAAACATCAAATGGACTTATGGAACATCTCCGGTAATCTTACTTCATATTAGGAAGGCCTCAATAAAGCTTAAGACTTTGAGTTGCTTTTTCTTTCGGATATAAAATTTAACTTCCTCATACACAAGGTCTCAAATTCCTGTATTAGCCCACCTCTGATAAAATCGCTGCCATTAAAAAGATTTCGCACCTCTAGAGCCTCAGGGATATTCAAGTGTTCCTGGGCATGGTGGATTATTATTGTCAGTTTACCCCTCAGTTTACTGACTTAGCTGAACTATTGTCTACCTTCTAAGGAGGGATGTGCCTTTTGAGTGGCGTTCAGAACAAAAATAGGTTTTTTTATACGCTAAGAACTGCCTTTGTACTAAATCTATCTTTATAAATCCATGTTTTGACCGCCAATCTTGTTATTAATCAAATCTAGTGACGTCACAGTCTGGGGCTATCCAAGATCAACATTGAAGATAAAGTCAACTAATTCAGTGGCTTACTTTAGAGGGACTTTGAGCAAGGTTGGACGAAAATTTAGTGTTACCATGCATGAGTGTAAGGTTGTTATTGGCGATCAAGCATTTCTGGCCCTCCATATACAGCACCCATTTCACCATCGTCACTGACCACTCCTTGCTCCACTGGCTGCAGCAAATGAAGGTTCTAGATGCCCAGTTAGTGCGATGGACGTTGAGGCTGCAGATCATGATCCTATACTGTCCATTGCACAGGAGCATTCACATTAGAATGCTAAAGATTTTATGATGATGCCAGTGCTGGCTGCCTTATCCCCAAAGAAGACTGACTATATAATTTAAATGGCCGTCTTGGATGGTAGGAGTTAAAAACTCCTATACCCAAAATAAAGCTATGTAATTTAACCCAGGACATCCAAAT
This sequence comes from Massospora cicadina, assembly GCA_022478985.1. Lineage (NCBI taxonomy): Eukaryota > Fungi > Entomophthoromycota > Entomophthoromycetes > Entomophthorales > Entomophthoraceae > Massospora > Massospora cicadina. The sequence continues at coordinate 47,711 of JAKSZP010015030.1, forward strand.
TAAAAAGGGACTGTTATATAATAAAATTGACAAGTAATGGCTCTCTTATATGCCATTCTCTATGAAATAATGTCATCCTTGAAGTTCAAATGACTGTAGGACTTGAGGGAATTAAAAGACTTACAAATGGCTTGAGAAGCGAGACTATAAGGATCATATGGTCAGGAGCATTTAGAAAGTTCTAGAGGCCTGTTTGACCTGTCTTAATTAAGAATGAGCTAGCCCTCAGTACCAACATCTAGTTGTGGCTCCAAAAATTTTATTTAAAGTTATCAGCATAAATGTGGTGTGTCCTTTTCCCACAGACTTACATTGGCACTACTTATTATAGAGGTTGTGGACCATTTCAACAAATGGCTTGAGATAAATTCCATTCTAGCTTCCACCATGAAAGCTGCAGCCCTATTCCTTATCCAATCCATTTTCACCCAGCATAGATACCCACAAACTCAACTTTAGGTCAATGGATAAATTTCACATCAAAAGTATTTTAAGGTCTAACCTCACTTTATGGGAATAACTAAAGTTTCATCACCCCCTATATTCCCTCACCAAGGGAGTAAAGGAACGCTTTAATGAGACACTTGTTTATATATTGAGGAAGATGACGGCCTCCATCCTATGCACTACGACTCTCTATCCAGTGTTTTGCTTTCTTACTGGATATGTTGCCATCAATAAATGAAGATTTCTACTTTCAAAGCTTTATATTGGATCCCCCCTCAGCTGAAAAAGAGTGTTGAGCTCTTAATATATTCTTTGGTATCTGAAAACGCTGTTTTGGCCATGAGGGCCTTAGCCAAATGAAATTGTCCAGCTTAAAGCCCTCACCACTCAAGGAACTTCACTACCATAGAAAAAAGACACACTAATCTAATGTCAGCTGACCCTCCTTACTTTCTTTCCATTTAGGCAAGCCTAGTTTTTATTATCATTAACCCTGGAGGTTAACAGAACAAGCTCAACGTTCTTTGGTCTTTACCCTGCCAAGTCATTCATAAGGTGAACTCTAAATACTCCATTGCTGACATTATGAGGGACAATGGTAAACCAAGTCCATGAGGATTTTATGGCCCTATATCCCCCTATGACAGGATCTTAAGGGGGCTGTCAGATTCTGGTGGTTGAATTACAAATAAACCTTTGACAACCATCAGATCGGGCCAATTACCCTTTAAATGCTTGAGCTAACACTTATATTCTCACCTCGAAGCTTATTGCAATTAAATAATACAGGCCAAATATCTCAATGTCAATTCAATCAAATATTTTACCAAAGCGCTTGGGCCAAATATGCTCGCATATTATGACCAATTTACTATGCATCAAAATCTCAGCAATTGTTACCAATTATTGGTAACACAATCAATTAATTTGTATATGAAATCGTTCAGGACTGACCCAAAGTTAACATCTAAAAATCCCATGGACCATCAGACAAACGAAAAACGTAATCAGTTTTCTGCCCTAGAGTGAAATTTGTATGTTGATCCGCATAATTGGCATGATAGCACTTGCACATGGAACGCCCAAAAGGGAGTACCTAGTGCTATTGAGGGAGAGGCCTGTTGATGACCAATTAGGGGTACATCATCTACTTTAATCGAGGCAAGAATTTCACAGAAAGTGTATTTCATCAGCAGTATGACGAAACTCAAATCAAGAAGATCATAGGACAATTTTGCATGCTTCTATCTCAATGTTTGTACCTGAAATCCTCCCAATTTTGAGAGTATTTTGCCACCAATAAACCTAAGAAAAGTTTTAGTCATATCAGTTCAAGGGCCAAACTGAGGTGGTAAAATATATGTTGAAATTTTGTACTCAGATGTGGCCAGGAGATGCCCTAAAGGTATAAATACCGGCGCCTGGCCTAATGACTAAGCATCTTATAAGTAGCTTATAATAAAAGTTATATTTATTTCATCTTTTTCCTGGGTTTCTCATTATATCCTTTCTTTGGATAAAGTGTTGAAAAGCTAATGTGCCTAATCCCCAGCTTGTATATCTATCTGCTTTGGAAGAAGTTCCTGAATATGAAGGGAGAATTACACCCAAAATTGGCCGGAAGAGTTGGGGTGATTATAATAGGCCTAGTGAGTTTTTGAACGGCCCAATTACCTTAAACTACAGGCACTATTGAGGATCAATCTACGGAACTTTGTCCTGAATAAACGTGCAGGATTAGTAATAAACAAGCAAGCAATCCTTGGTTTTTCACAGGGCGTTTTCAGAATTTTTTGATTCACAGCGAGTCAAGATCCTTACCCTTAAATTGAACCCTGATAAGTCAACTCTTTAGTTACACAATCAATATATCCCTTAAGGCACCAATAAAAAAATTTATCAGAATCATCACACCCACAGGATTCAATACAGCCTTCTGGATTACATCTTTGCTACCTGAATTTTCCAAAATGTTCAGCTCCCAACAATCTAGTCATGAGAGTGTTGTCTATGAAGAAAAATGAAAGCGTCACCTAGAAATTGATCCAGAAGGATGTAGAAAATCAAAATTGGACAGGGCCATGAAGGTCATTTCAGAATCAAGTCCCCAATCACCCTATATATAATGATACATACTAAGTCATTATTTTAGTTTATTCACCCCATTTTTTTGTCTTCATTAACTCATTTACTAATTTACAGCTTTGAGACTCACTTCAAACTTTATCTACAGTCAATAGAACTGTTAATCTAAAAATAAAATGAATGAAAGTTCCAAGTAATTACTAATAGATATATATATAACTTATAAGTCAAAACTTACAAAAAACTAGTCCAGACTAAGAGAATATAGAGACAAGGGAAACTCAGCAAATTTGTGTAGAGTCTATAGTGGGCATGTGCAAAATTGCGCGCTGGAGACTTAACAGAATAGTCAAAAGTGTAATATTTAAGTTTGGTTACAATACCCATGCACGTCCATAACTGTTGACCTAAGTCAACCATTGCAGAAAGAGCTTTATCCAGGTCAATAGGTAAGGGGACCAAGAATTAAAAATTTAGCCAGAAGATAACCTATAATAACGTTTTGATTAAACAATTTTTGAAAGTAAAAAGTATTCTAGCAAGGTCTAAGCTTTATGTGTGAATTTAAAAAATATTTATCATAACTTTATCCATGCTAAATTTTTTTGCTCTTTGTTAAAAAAACCTTTAGAACTTAACCAACCTCAATTACCTTATACTATATAGTTGTAAGGATATCTAAGAACAAATTATATGAATTTTCAGCTGACTTAGCACCAAGAGAACTGTCTTGACATTATAATCCAGAACCCAATTCTATCAATGACATTAGAGTGGTTGCAGGTATCTTTTAGAGGCTCACCCAGTGATTTCAAATTTTAAAGAATTAGCTTTAGAAAGTCAATTCCTGAAAATTGTTTCTAGATGTGGAATTCGTTATTTTTGACTGAAAAAAATCACAAAATGTTCATAGTTATTGTTGAGGCCTAATTTAAATATGTTTTGGGAGAGTTTCAGACATCCGTTCTTAATCTCTTGCATCCAAAATTTTCTGGCTAGATGTATTTTTACAATGTCTTTACACCTAAGTGGAACATTTCTCAACTTTTACATTGCCTTTTTCATTTGTCACTTCTTTATTCTGATTGCTTTTTTTGTTTGTCAATAGCAAATGACTGGTTTTAGTAGGCCTAGCACTGGCCTATATATGGCAAGTATAAGACAACTGAGACCTATAAAAAATGAGTGCTACCTCTTCCTCTTATTAAAGCTCTAGCCCTGTGACAAGCACCCCAGTTGAACCATCCCCTCCAAATAGGAGGTATCCCACTTGAACAATCGGGTCTCTGAGGCTAAAGGTTATATGAGCTAGCCTTAACTTTGAAAAACCAAACTTTTGGATTTATTAATATCTAATTATAGATATGTTTATGATTGTATTATATATTTTTCTTCTAATTTAAAATGTTTTATTAAACTTTTCTCTACCGTTGCAATCACTAATTGCAACAAATTAGATTCAAGTCTAGGTAAGTTTTATAATCTCTTTGAGGTGATTAGTGTGCACCCAATGTCAGGTAGCAGTTGGGCCAGCAAAGTTAAGGGCATGGGATCGGGCTCTGCACTGTCTAAATTTTGTAAATGCCCCAGAAACAACAGCGGCCTAGATATAAACAAAAAACAAGCATTTAGTATTTCCCCAGAGATTTAGGCCTGGCAAGTGGGGTGTAATTAATTCATCAATACTCCACATTCCTAATCCCTGTCATCAGTGGAGCATGGGGTTCAAGTTTTCCTGGATATCAATCAAACAGCGATTTGGGAAAAGTTCTGTGGAGATGTGCACAACATTTCAGCTTCAGTATATGTAGTACCACACTCCAAGACCCATGGTTGGTTAGATCTCAGGTTTAAAGAATAAAAAAGTGGTGGATAAAGCTGCACAGGTGCGTGAGGTAGTAGGCCTCCTGGACGTTCAACGTGTGGTCAAGACAAAGTGCACTTGGTGGACCCAGTCAAACCTAATGTTAATTTCAACTTCCTCCCCACAACAAAAAGCGCACAGTGCTGGAGCTCCACCTCAAGGAAAGGCTTAAGGCATATAGGGAAATTCACTCCTTTGAGATGCAATGCTTTATGCTCATGCCAGACCTGTGCACGGGCAAAGTGATTGCTGTGATCATCATATCCACAGTTGTTGCAGAAGAATTTTGACCCAAATCCCCAACACCGCAGTTGTGTTCATTGATAGGCAGGAATCCTGCTCGTTCCATGTCACAGTTGATAGCGTGCCTCCTATCTGCACCTTTTGTCACACTTTTAGCAATAAGGCCCACATCTGCACCTTCAAGGAGAGCATCAAAAAACAAAATCCTAACTTAAGCAATGAGCAGTGCAGACACCCATTATGAACCAGCTATAGACAATGACGCCTCCTTCCCAGAGGCGTGCAGGGGTGTTACATTCAGGTCAAACCTGTGTCCCCGCAGGAGCACAAGAAGGCCAAGCAGGACTGCTGCCATGGCCGCATCTATGATACCACCTGCTCAGACCCAGGATTGCATCGAGTCATTTGCAGCTGAATTGGCTCATGAATCTGTTCACCAATCAGATTGGGCCAACCAACCTGAGGACTCAATGGGTGAGTCAGATTTTCCTGATAAATATCACCAAGCCTTGATCAAAACTGATTCTTCCACGCATTTCCCTCCCAGATTTTTGTCAAACATTGATGGTGCATAGCAGGAACACAGTAACCCAAAAATTCAGCATAAGCAGATTCCTCTAAAAGCAAGAAACATAACAAATTCATTGACAATGCCTAAAAAAGGACCCCTATAACAGAGCTGATTCTGTTTCTTCCCGCACATGTGGTTCCACGTCATGTGATGAAAATGACCCAGATGAAGGGCAAGGGGGCCCTTCCCATTGCATCTAAGGTGTGATGGGGGGAGCCTTCACAATAGGGGCGTTGAACATCACTGGACTCAAGGCCTCACCATCCTGGGATAGGAAACTGAGTTTTTTAAAAAATAATTTACCTGTGGAGATCCTGGCAATTCAGGAAATCCACTGTCCGCATAGTGCAGAGGAAACTTGGGCAACCATACTCCTCCCCTCCCTTTCCTTTTGGTCGTCACACTGTGGGGCTCATATATGCGCAACCCATAATTTTAAATTTATTTCTAAAATTCATACCTTGATGGCCATGTGCTATAGTGTCCTTTTTTTGGGATGATAAATTGCACGCTATCATTAATATTTATGCCCTGAACTGTGCGCAGGCTTGCTGAAGTTTCTTCTCAGCTGTTACTTCCCTCCTGCTTCCCCCTGACCCATTTGTGGTGGGCGACATGAACTGCTGGGCCAACCTGGCCACCAACCGCTGGCCTTTGGCGCCTGCCCCCCATAGGGGCTGTTGAACTTCGCATTCTAAAAGCCACTTTGGGGCTGTTTGATACACCTAAACATGCACCGCTGCTCCCCAACTTGTCTTGTCCCCATGAGCACAATAGTAAGCTGAGGTCGATGTCCCATATTGACCTAATTCTTGCCCCATTGAATTTTTGGTCTCAGGTTGCACACTTTAATACAACAAAAAATCGATTTCTCTAACCATAGGTTGTTGTCAATTTCATTCTTTATGTTGCACCCAGCGGCACAGGTACCAAAGTAGAGCAGACTTCATCCAGCTGAGATCACATCACCCAGGTTTTTCTCATGGGTAGACAATGAAACTTCAGCACTGGAGTTTGCCACACCATCCTGTGAAGAAACACTTACTACCTGGTCAACCTTCAAAGCAAACACCACCCATTAGCACGCCACCTCTCATTGTATCACTCTCAGGATGCATAAGCAGTCATTAGGTGCATGCTTGCAGAGGTGGACCACCTGGAGTCTAACGTCCCTGCTGCAGGCTACAGCCCAGATTGAGGTTACAAGTGAGCTGAAGTTTCTTCTTGCCTTAACGCACTAGTAAGGCAACACAAACATCACGTTTGTGTGTAGTATAAGTGTTGAGAATTTTGTATTATCAATACTAGGTGACTCCATTAGTGTGCCAGGCCAAACAGTATGAAGACTGATGTCCCTTGCTTTTTCACAATCATTGGCAACCTTTCCCTACAAATTTGAAGGGCAACCCACCAACCCAGCAGACTAACTATTAGAATTTCGCGAGAAATTACAATAAACAGGTGCTACAAAGGCTACGAAATTATTAGTTCCATGGCTCTAGCAAAGATTGACTTAAGTGCAACAAAGTTATTAGTTCCGTTGCTATGGATAATGCCAATTGAATATACAGAATCCTGTATGAAAATAGACCAAAACTAAACTATGCGATACAAGAATTGAGGTACTTTATTAATTAAAAAACAGAGATATTTATAGGGGAAAATTTTGTGGTTCTTCATGAGGATTTCCGTGATTCACCCAAGGTAAGATCTTTCCTACCAGAGGATCGATTTTGTTGATTATCATTATTATTAAAAGATTTGTGATGATCCATCTAGTACTAAAAAAAGATTTGTGATGATCATATCTAATAGAGTTTTTGTTAGATACAAATGATTTTCTTAATGAGGGCTTAGCCCCTTCGAAATGATTAATCATTTTTGATTGCTTGGTCATCTTGAATTGCTGAGCTTCTTCAGATTGGTTAGTTTTACCCATTGTAGGAGGTTGATATCTTCAAAGAGTCTTTCTTCATTCAAATTGAGAATTGGAAATACTCAATTTTGATTTTTCAATCTCATTAGACTGAGATATCAAATCTTGATCTGAAGAGATTTTGGTCATCTTAGTTGTATCTCCAGCAATGCCTCCCCTCAAGATCTTGCCTGGGGGGCACATACTTGTGAAGAAACCTACTATGCACTCTATTGATAACAGTACCAGTATCAATAGTGGCAAAGGAGTATTCCATACCCAGACAATAAATACAATAAGTACCAAACCAAAAGGTGTC
>JAKSZP010015031.1:0-54985 GCA_022478985.1 Massospora cicadina
CCCTGACAGGGGGAAACCTGGATCCTGGCTAATATTGTCATCAGTAAATTGATCAGCCTGGCATGAAAGACAGTTGTGGGGACCACGCTCTGAGTAGGTGGTAGCAAGGAGGAAGAGGAAAAGAGCCACATTCCAAAGGTCATCCTGAGCATCATTGAATACTGATTGACTGTACTCTTCTTGAACCCAAGAAGTATTTGACCTAGTGTCTGAAATGGTCATCTTGTCCCAATCCTATTCTCACTGGAAACCTAAGAAAGAGGGGGATGTGTTGGGATTTTTGCCCACATTTCCAGCCATCTAGAGTACCGTGGATCACTAGGGGATGATTCCCTATAGCGAGTGAATTGGATATTGGTTGACCCCAATTTTGGGTTAACAATGTTTGGTGGAATTTAGGTAACTCGCCTGGTTCAGATCCGTTGGGGATCAAAGGGTTAAGCTTAAAATCTCATCAGGCAAAGTTGCTGACAAAAATGGGCGCATCTGATAGCTGATTGATGACTGACTATCAGATGTACTGTTTGAGATCAGTCAGGTTTCATCACCAACCCAATTGGGAATTTAAGGAGCAATTTGTAAGGCGAGTGATGCTGCCTGCAACTAGTGACTTGATAAATTGGTTTGCAACCTGCCTTAATGGGTAACAAGTCCCATTACCTAAGCAGATTGCTCACCAAAATTGGTTGGTTAACAATATCAAGTAGGATACGTTAGGTACACATTTTCTGACTCTTTCCGTTTTAGGACTTGAGGATGTTCATTGATAAAATCCTAGACAGGATGGGGAAGACCATCACTGATGAGATGATGAAGGGTAATTCAATGGCAATGGCTGCTGTTTCATCGCTGAGGCAATTGAGGGTTGGGAACTAAATTCCCACTATAAATTTCCCTGAGATTTCACTAAATAAAAACATTATTTTGATCAGTGAAAAATATTAATTGCCAGAGTTTAAGAAGAACACAATTTGTCAGAATTCATTATTAGTCTATTCATCTTCAAGTAAATTATTGCTGTGTGCTTTAATTGAAGACTCTTTAGAAGGATAAAGAGTAAGGATTAATACAGAGAAGAGAAGTTGAGATAAGATATTATTTGCTGCTAATTTGTGTCACCAGAGGATAGGCCATAAATGAGAATCTGAGCATGGACCAAGTTAGGCGGATAAGGGAATAAATCCCTACTGAGGACATCTAGAGTATTTTAACGAGAAATACTAGTCAAGCGTTGGACCAAACACTATTGATCTATTCAACTACAGATAATAGTCTTTATACTCTTATCAATTGTATATCCTATATCATCAGACAACATGAGAATTGCAGGGGGTGGAAGGCGAGTCAGCAAGGGCGTACAGCTACCAACCTGAAGGTTGTGGGTTCAATTCCCACCCTTCGCGCATTGATAGGGGTGCCAGCCAAAGGAAGCTTTTGGCAGTTAGTAGGTCTAATAACACGAAAACCTTACCTATGATGTAACCAGAAAAATTTGAATCCAGATCTGAAGGTGGAAAAACTTTCTTTTACAGAGTTGACCCTGTTCAGGTTTCATGTTGTTTCTTTCTTTTGGTAATGCCTGTCCCCTGGTCAGCTTGCCTTTGTTAAATAAACATGAGAATTGCACAACATCAAGCCTGTGCGTTATCATTTAGGGTTAATTTTTGTGAAGTAGCAACGAAGACTTTAGAATTTTAACATGGGGGTAATGTCAAGAAAACTAATATGACTAGATGATAAGCCATACATCCAGCAGATCATATTATATGAGTCGAGGTGAGCCTCAAGTTTGAGCAGAAGATTATGTTGATGTGAAAATCAATTGTAGTACCAATAATTCAGCTTAAGAGAAATCCACCAAACCCTCAAGATAGATTGAAAACTATAAAATGTAACAAAATAGAAGATTACTAAGTGGAAGGTCTGAAATCAACTAAGAATACTGAGGATAAGAGTTGAGAGGGAGAATGAGAAGAAGACTTTTTTAGCAATCAGCAGAGATAGTCTGCGTTTTATATATAATAAAAGTGTCAGTTGGGGCAATACTCCATATTATATATTGGTTTTATTAAGGATTGGTGATCTTCAAATTGTTCGTCTGTTTCTCAGTGGCAATTATCCTCTGCAACCAGCTCAGTAAATTTAACACATATCGCCAAAAGTTAAAAATCATGATTAAATTGCAATCACAGGCATTTGACATGACATTAAAAAAACTTAGCAATGAAGGACATAAATCACCAAGCCTTTAAAGACTACCATGTGGGAAATAGGGTAGGCTATTGCAATACCCATGGATTTTGAATAAGAAACAAGTTGGACGCCTTATAGTCAGTTCATTTTTGAAACAATTGCTAAGATGGCAACATATTTCTATTTGATAAAAAAATCACCAATGGTTGTATACTAAGCAGGGCATTTAAATACTCAAGTATTATAATTTTAAAAAGAGATAATTGCAATGTTCCTTTGAAGCCTCTGGACCTACTAATAATAGGTTAAGTTCTATTTAATAATCAATCAGGACCTCTGAACCATATTTTTTAGTTAAGTCTCTAAAAGGGATCTCTAAACCTACTGATATCATGTTAAGTCCCATTAAACCCACAATAAATAATGTAAGAAAAAGTTTAAAAAATATTATTAGGCAAAAATATATATTAAAAATTATAAGCAAAAAAACTATTTTAAAAAATACATTTATTTTAAGGAGATTATCCTTATAATAAATAAAAAGTAAAATCAAAAATTTTACATATATCAAAATAATGTTGATTTTATTTATGGCTGTAATCAGGAGTACCAGGTGGTAATCTCACCTTCTGTGGTTATGCATAGAGGAGGGGGATAAACTACTATGAAAGTAGTGATGAATATTAGGAAGAAGAGAAGATGCTTGGAAGAATTAGCTCATGTTGAACTGAGTCCTCCATGAAGAGTCACTAGAAAGGAGAGTCAGAAAAGCTTCTTTGATCAAAATTGGAGAGCCTAGCATGAGGGAATTCAGGGTCTAAGGAATTTATCGTTGAATATGACTGATAAGATCCTTAAATGGCTTGGAGTTGTAAAATCCTAAATCGGGAAAACACTGGCTTTCCAGAATATAATATTGACAAAATTTGACTAAAATAGTCCTGTATGTCATGAGGTTATAGAACTGCGCTCTAAAGAGGCATCAGCAAGAAGGAGGTGAAGAGGAAATACGCTAAGGAGAAGGGAAATGACAGAGATGCATTGATCAAGGAAAAAGAAGATTGATCTGAGAGATAGTATTTTCTATGCTGGCTGATTCAGGATGGGAATGAAGCGACATCTGAATCTGAGAATCTATCATTGCTGAATAATATGGTTAAGTGGGGGATGTTTTGGAAATCAGTATGCCCTCATAATTCAGCTTAATCAGTTATAATATCTTCTTTATCCGCTGGTGTTGATTTTCATAGTAGAAATGAGAGTTATAATAGGATATGGTACCTATAGTTGGTTGTTATTCCTTATGGGATATTTATTAATTCATCAGGATTTGATCCAGCTGGATTACTGATGTTCTATTAAGGAGGATTTCTGGCAATGTTTTACAAGTGATTCAATTATTGATCTAACAATTTTTATTTTAATGATCTTGTATGAATTAATCAGGGTTTGTCGCCAATTGATTAAGGGTTTATTTTTAGTTGCTGGGCGTTGACAATACTTTTTGGTAGTGACTTGCAGGTTAGCTATTTAGGCAACGTGACCTGCTGTTAATGGGTAAAGAGTCACACTACCTAATCAGGATGCTAGCTTAATAATGACAATTTCCTGGGGTTGAGTAAAGACGTTAGAACACTTTCTTCAGATACTCAACCCAGAAAGGATCATGTTCTAATCAGTGGCGAAATGCAACTAGACAGATGAAGTGAATCATCGTTTTAACCGACTCTAGAGGGCTAATTCATCAGCAACAGCTGCCATTCCTATTGGGGCTCAACAGATGAGCTGGGCTTTGGATTTCCTTAAATAGATTCCTTGTCTTTTATTTTAATAAAGAAGAATTTATAAATCTGATAGATAATTAATGTTATACATTTTTTGTATATTATTCCTGGTATTAGAGCTAAGGGATAGTTATTTTTTGTTTAGATACCTCTTATCTAGTTCTCCATGGGCTTTTGCGTAAAAAAGGAATGGAGAAGTTCTCTTGATCCAAAAGTAGCCACTCTAGAGGAAGAACTAAAGGGATAAAATTTCCTTTGTCTTGAAGATTTCAGGTACCTTCAAATTTCAGAAGGAAGAGCATTAGAACTGTATAGCGTTGAAGACAATACTAATTTTGGTTGTGAAGAGCTCAGATAAGACGATAGTCTTCATACTAATGTCAACCCATTCAAGTTTTATCAACGATATACTCAACGCTCACATTGAACCTGTGCAGTAAACCTAGAAAAGTTTATATCCACACTAATACATTGTTGTGAATTTGCAGGCGCATTATTGAGACCAAAAGGCATGACCTTAAATTGTTTTTCCCTTCCTGATATGGAATGCAGTCACTCATTACTGCCCCAATTTGTTGTGAATCTTGTTAAAGGCGTTCAAGAAATCCAGTTTGGAGAGGACTTTGGCCTTTTCCACATAGTGGAAAATTTTTGCCTCCATAGGAATTCAATGCAGATTAAGTATGATAATATTATTCAAGTTACTATATCTACGCATGATCTTAGAGTATTATACACTTTTTCCAAAAATGGTAGCGACGAGCATACTGGAAAAGCATGCTGAAAAATGCCTTCCTTTTAAGTGTTTTTGTAACCTAAACATCTAATGCTGCCTCTTCCCAAAAAGTCAAAGGGTAAATTGGGTGAAAATGAGGACTAATTCAACTATGTTTTAAAATCACAATAAAAATAAAAATGATCTGCTAAGGCATTTGGTGAAGCTGCAACAAATAAAGACTCCTCCCTTTAAACAGGGGGGTAGGGGTGCTTCAGGAGTGAGCTTCAGAAGAGGCGCAAGGCTAAGCTTAAGGACATTGGCCACTGCGTCAAGTTGCTCAGAGTGTTACCATCTGAAATGGTAATTATTAAAACATGATTACTCCCCCAGGACAGAGTTAAGGTATTGACCTTCAAATTGATTTTAATATCAAATTTTGTCACTAGCCCACTCCCAAGATAATTGGGTACAGCAGGTTTTTGACTGCCAAGAAGTGGTCAGCCAAGCGATATGTACCAACTTAATAATCACCAGACCCTGAACTTTCAGTTTAAGAATACCCTGGAATGCATCTACCCTAACCATATTACCAGGTAAATAGTTTAACTCAAAGTAGTCATCTAGGTCTAGAGTAAGTAAAGTTTTCATAGGAACCTTTATCCACTAAAATTGTTATCTTACACTTCTCTGAGGGGAAAGAATAAGTGCATAGAGCAGAAATAAGAGAATAATCTATTGATAACCAAAAAACTAACAGTTCATCAGTAAGGCCTTTATTTGGCTAATCTTCCCACCCAGATAAGTTTTCCATCAAATAATGGCGAAGGGTAATCTGCCACCCTTACCACTGAGGGTACATACCCCACATTACATTCTGCAGTAGCATACTTATTAACATATTTCAAGCTTTATTTTTTTCTCCACCTCCTGAGTTTGGCAATCATGGTGGGAGTCAGCTGAAGATTCTCAGGGGTGGTGTGATAAATGGGAATTATTTTGAGGCTGGACCCGCAAGAGCTCTTAAAAAAACTCATTTGTGTTTATGAAGTTTCCATTAACAACAGTGTTTATTGTTGCACAGGCGTCAAACCCAATTCAACAGCTGTTTGTGCATCCTTATCCATTACTAAGGCAGCTAGAACCCCTTCCACTAAGGGTTCTTGGCATTCTGTGAAATGGAGGTCCAAAATGGGAAGTTATTTATTTTGGGAAGGTTGACTAGGGGACAAGCACTTCCAATATAGTGGGGATAAACTAATGAACTGTGAAAAATTAAAAGACACCCCAGAGGGTTCAAGGCCCCTCTTGTTGTCTCCAGGGCCACCAAGTTTAGGGCGTTAGGGGAGGTTATGCAGGCTTATTCTTGGATGCAGCATGAGTGAAGGACTGAATCAATCTTTAGAACCATATGGAAGATGTATTGATTGTCCTTCTGTTACGTGGGGTCATATTTCCAAACAACCATGCTTGAAAAATGTTCCAATAAATGGCTTTAGAAACGATTGATTGCTTCTTGGATTGTAGGCGTTGCTCCTGTAAACGATTCCAGTACTATCATATGGATCTTCCATAGTGCTATTGCTACTATTAATTCCCGGAGGGATGGGTGGATAGGTGAATTCTTGTTTAGAGCAAACATGTTCCTAGATAGACTGAATGTTTGTCCACTTTCTTGGCGAAATAGGCGCATGATTTCTCTCCATAAAGCCAATGATGTTGGACATTGTTCTAAATGGTGTGCTAGTCTTCCATACTGACCACATATTGTACATGAAAAATGGTCAGCATTTGACCGTTATGCTGTGTGGTATACTCTCCTCATGCATCTCCACACATGTGCTCTTATCCTGGGTTGAAGTAGTGTGTTGTATGTATCTCCATACTCTTCTTTGGGTCTCCAGGTTGTATGTTATACCCATATGGTCCAGGTAATCAATCCTGGCTATGGTACTCGTATTTCTGCATAAAATGTTATCTGTGACTATTTGGCCATTAATTTCCTGTCTGTGAGTTAGCCTTGGGCGTCCTCGGTGACTAATTTGCCCACATATGTGGATATTCCACTCTGCTCTTCTCATGGCTAGGAGTATTCGTTTGAAATGTGCAGGAGTGTCATGTGGTCCTTCAGCTGTAGGATGGGACGCCAGATACTTTATTAATGTGTTTGGGTGATCTGGGTCTCTTAATTGGAGTGCTCGTGTAAAGTTATATCTTGCTGTTCTAGCCCAATGTATATCTGGAAGATCTGGGCTAGTCACCTGAGCTATCCATGAACCTAGTATATGGGTCGCTTGCTCTACATAATTAGTAAGCCCCATATCTCCATTCCTTCTAGAGCCAAATAGGGTTTCGAGGCATACAGGGGGGTTGTGGTTGGACCAAAGCCATCCTTGTAATAAGGCGTGAATTGTATTAAAAAAGGCCGGTGAGAAAGCAATTGCATGGGCTGTAAACCATATGATTGATAGAATCATAGAGCTGTCTACCGTGACCTTTCCTTTTAGACCTGTTAGATGTCCATGTAAGGAGGCAATGCGTTTTGTTATATTATCTAAGAGTTGATTTTCCATCATGGAGTTGGCGTAACCTCCTGCTTCCAACCATACTCCCAAGTGATGGACAAGTCCAGCTGTCAGCTTGGTGGTGAAGGGAAGTTTCAGTGGGGTTATAACTGATTTTCGCCTCCTATGTCTGGTGAGGAGTCTTGATGTTGTATTAGTTTGTTGGCCCAGGGTAGATGGCGTCCAATGGGTCTGATATTTCCCCAAGAGTATGATTTCCGTTTTCTCAGTGTTAAGTGATGCGTTGCTTATAGCTGAATATTCTTATATTACCTTCTCAATTCTGCAAGCATCCTGATTGTTGGATATTCCCACCACACAGTCATCAGCGAAGGCCATCATTTTAACTGGTGGTTGGCCCTTGACATTGATTCCAATGAGAAGTGTATTTGTATTCTGGATTAGAGGATCTAAACTAAAATTATAAAGTAGAGGGCTTAAAGGGTCTCCTTGTTTGAGTCCTCTCTGTGGTATGACTGGGTTAGATAAGAAGCCTGCTCCACGCACAGCCATGGTGGCTGATTCTGTGAACAACTTCACCCAGCTTAAGAACCTATTTGGGAGTTTGGATTTTTGAAGGCAGGCCCTAAGATTGGTCCGGTTTACCCTGTCATGTGCCTTCTGTTAGTCCAAGAAAACAAGCGCTCCAGAGGTTTTGGACTGGCAGACATTTGCAACTGTGTGGATGTTGTCCCATATGGATTTCCTTGAAACAAATCCATATTGTGATGGGGAATCGCGTCAGTTGCAATTTCTCCTAGTCGTTTGTCCATAATTTTTGTGAATATTTTTTTGTCTGTGTTGGTTAGGGAGATTGGTCACCAGTTAGATAGGTTTAGTCTGCCTCCTTTTTTTGAATTAGGTGACAATGTAAGCTTCTTTGCCCCCAGGTAGGAGGCATGTTTCCATAATGCACTTGTTCATGGAAGCTAAAAGGATATTAGAAATGTTAGTAAAAATATTTTACATAAAATTCATAGGGAACCCCATCAATTCCAGGGCATTTCCCTCTTGGTGCACCGCGTACTACTTCCCATAATTCCTTACATGATATTAGGTTAATTAAATTGTTATTTTGAGCTGTGGGCTCAATATATGCACTTGTGAGGAATTTTTTTTTAAATCAACCAGTTCAGATTTATATAAATTCATATAAAACCTGTGCACTTTGGTCATGAATTCTTTGGGTGTTTTCACTATGGATTTGTCCAGTCATTGGACCTACGTGCAAGCTATCATATTTTTCTGGGCGTGGAATCGATGGAAAAAATATTTGATTAAGTTTATTTAGTTTTTATGTTTGTTGCTCTGTATTGAACCTCAACTTGGTGTTGGTGTTTGCGTATCAAGGTGTTTAGTTGAGCAGAGACCTCTGCCCATCTGCAAGCCCATACGGGGCTGTACCCTGTGTGTGGGAAATTGTTTTCCAGGTGATTGATTTCTGTCAAGGTGTGCTTGATAATGGCTCAAGCTGCCCTGTATCTTCTAGACGTTGTGTGTTTAATTTGTTGGGTTGTTGATTTTTTAAAATTTTCCTGGGTGGTTAGTGGGTCTGAGCAGAAAGGTGTTTGAAAATCCTGGGTTGAGGATATTTCCTCCAACCAGGATTGAAATTCTGAGTCAGCTAAACTTTCTGGGCGTATTCTTCACCACCTGGGTGCTTGGGTAGTTGTTTACACTGGTGTGTAGGACACCAAAACTAGCTGATGGTCATAAAATTCGATTTTTGTAGTTTTGAATTTTTGAATTTGGTGGCGGAAAATTAATGGTGCAAGTATCAGGTCTATCCATGACATAAAGATAAGTACACCATTCTGTACATGTGAGCGTGTCATGTTTTGTAGTAGGGGTGACCTTTTTGTTAGCAGATCATATAGTCCCAGGGTGGCCTTTAGTACTTAAAGTTCCACTTGCCCTTATGGTACCTCCGTTGTGTATGGCCATTGGTCAGTATCTGGGTTAATCCAGCAGTTCATGTCTCCCATGACAAAAGTGTTTGCTGGAAGATGGAGTTGTGTTAGAGCTGTTAAAAACTCTCATCATTCTGGTGCACATTTCAGTGCATACACACTAGCTATTGTGTGCACTTCAGTGTGCCATGAGAAGGTAACAGCTAGTATGCGGCTGTCCAGGAATGAATTTTTATTGATAAATTAAAGTTTTGGTTCACGCATACTATCACCCCCACAGTGTTGTGACCAAAATGATATTGTTGGGAGGAGCATGTTTTCCCATGCCTCCTCCTCTCCCTATGGACAGTGGGTTTCCTGCACGACAGGATATCCACAGGTGGGTTTTTAGGAGACTCAGCTTCTTGCCTGGGATTTTAAGGCCTTGAATCCCACTATGTTCAGCGTCCCTATCTCTACTGAGACGCCCAATGCGCCTCAGGAGCGGTTAGCAGGGCCCCCCGGCTCTACTCCCTCACTTACATTACTCTCCATTACACCTCTGCTGCAGAGAGCATAACTGTGAGTAGAAGTTGGGTTGTATTTTGCCCCTTTCGTTGTTGCTGTTTCTGCTCCTCTCTTGCCTTTGCTGGTTTTCAATTTATCATTGTGGTGCACTTGTGTGCTCTTATTGGCCACATTATTCTCTTGCTCATTCCATTGTTGGTTTTCATTCTTAATTGGGTTATGCTCCACAATTTTGGGGGTGTTCTGAACCCCTGTTTTGCCACATTTATTTACAATTTGGGTTCCACTGAATTCAATCTGTTTGAATTGGTTGTTTGGTTTTCCGCAAGATTTAATTTGTTCATTGATTCAGGCTCGTCCATGTCTTCCTGGATCTGTTCCAGTGATATGAATGATTTCGCTGAGGCCTTTGCCTTAGCTGCAGCCAGCTTGCGAGCTTGTTTGGCCATTTCCATTCTTTTGGGGAGATTGGGTCAATTATTTTATATTGCCCATGTTCTCCCCAGTTGAATTCTTGTGTGGTATCTGTGATTTTGGCGTAGTCTGAGTTGTCTTCACCCGTTTCTTCCTCACATAATTCCATTTCTCTCAGGCCTTCTTATATGTAGTAAGCATGAATCTTGTGCCCAAAGGCCTGGAAGTGGTTGCATATGGGGTGCGCTCTCTACTGTTGTGCAGAATAGTTGGGATTTTTCCCATCAATAGTGAAGGATGCAATGTGGGGGATTTTTGTGATATCCTCCACTACCTCCTGGTTCAGGAAAATAATTGTGATTGCCTTCCCAGTGCCAAGGGTCGGCATGAGCTGGGATCTTTGCATTTTTAATTGTTTAATTTCTCTGTAGGCTTCTAAGCCTTCTTGGAGATGTCATTTGACTACTGTGTGCACCAGTGTAGTCCAAAGGTAATCGAAAATTATAAAAATACCTTTGGATTCTTTCCAACATGTGCGTTTGGTCAATACCAAATGCTAACTGTCAGGAAGGTCAAGTACCACTCTGACCTTCACTGCTTCATTTGCTTCTTCTGAAGTTTTGAACCCAAGGTCTACCCAATCTTTGCAGATAGTATATGTTGTTAAGTACACCAGTGTGGGAAAAATTTAATTTGGATTTCGCCAAACTTTTCCCACATTGTTTCTACGCCCAGGAAAACTCATATCACATGTTCCACCAATGACAGTGTTGCGAGTGGGATACATCCATGTAACTACAGTATTTAACCAAAAAATTCATGAAACCTGCAGGGTGTGCCACCTCAGGTCTTTTGTTTTTGCTGATATTTTCGTTTGTTCCTGTGTGCTTGTTACCTTTGGGCGGTCCAGGTCCAGGTCCACTGCCCTTTACCACATTTTCCCAATTCTTTACTTTATTACTCATGCTCATCTCACCTGATATTGATTATTAAATTGTACTGTTTGAATTGAATCATATTCCTAGAAGTGGTAGTAATTGGAAAGAAAACATCCAAATTGGAAAGTTAAACAGATGAATTTTCATTTAAAACTTTGAGGCTAGACCCTCGAACCTTGATTGGCTCCAATAGTGAGATGGGGCCTCAGGAGATTCCACCATTTTTTAAAAAATAGGTCTTACAGGGAAGTATTTATAGGGGTTTTGTTAAAGCAACCTCAGTGAAATACTGAACAATTTAATTAAAACTTTGGGGCTAGATCCCTTCCAACCCTTGAGTTCCCCCAAGAGCAAAGGCATGGCACTGAAAATACCTCCAATTTTTATGAAGAAAATTAGTCCTTCTGAGAGAAGTTTTTATAGGGGAGTTCATGGGTGAAACATACCTGAAAAAACTTCTGAAACATTTAACTATTTATGAGAAGCTAAACCTCTGGCAACCCCCAAGTTGCCCCAAAACAAAAGCTGAACTTAAAGAAACTCCCTAGTTTTCAAAAGAGAATAGGTGTTTCCCAGGGAGGTATCTATAGGTTGCTGCCAGTAAAACATTTGCATCAAAATTACTGGAACATTATTAACTATTCAGGTGTGAAACCCTGCCGACCCCTAGGTGATTTTGAAAAGGAATGAATGAAAGCAAAAGAGACCACCATTTATAAAGGGGAATTCATGATCCATGGGCGGTCTAATAGGTGTCCCTTCTGGTAAAACATCTCCAGCTAAATAATGATCCCCCTTTGGTTGGGGGAATTACAAAGAAGGGAACCAATCATAGATCAGAGGAGGCAAGTGGAGCCCGCCATACCGCGTGTCCTCTGACTGACTCATTACACTTCTTTTAGACAATAACATTTGAGAGAATTCAAGAAAAAGTAGGGCCTGGACCTGACAAAAAGGTTTATATAATCAAACCACCCAAAAGCATACAAACCAACTGGGCGCGCTAAACCTATGGAAGGTTTGGGAGTAAGGGAGCACATGTCCCCACTTCCAGAAGGAGTTCTAAACCTCCTAATACCCATTAAGTCATGGTTAAACGACATGATTGTGGTAGTGGACCACAAGGATAAATAGGAGATGAATCAGGCCATAGGAGTCAAGCTGGCCGCCCTGACTGACTTTAGATTTACTGTATATAAACGTTGGGTTAGGGCCAAGCAGGCCCAAGTTCACCCCCTTGGAATCGTGTGATGGGGGCTCAGGCGTTACATCAATGGGGTTAAAGGTCACCCATTATAGTTTAAACAATGAAGTTCGAAATTTTTGATTTCTGATAACAGAGTGAATTTGTTTACAGAATCTATTACTATAAATAAAGGGGGGTTCTTGGTTAATATTAAAGTCTCAAGCTTGTGCCTACTAGAGATATAAAATTACTAAGAGTGGGGGCCTTATTCTGTTGGATAGAGTTACTTTCAAGCTCAATAGATTCACTGAAGCCCAAATTTTTATTTTACTAAATTAGTGTCACTTTGACCAAAACTCTGTTGGTCGTCTTCCTTAATAAAAGGACTTTTCTTATATTTATATATTCATACCTTATGTTACATTTTGTTGGCTTTGCAGTATACCTCCTTATGGAGGTATACTAGATTAATTGCATAGGGACTCAAGTCATGAGCACTGTAGTGGGTACATTGCAATGATTTCATGGATGGTATCTCCTTGAAGAGTTAGAGACACTCTCTTTACACAGTCAAAGGCACTGAGTGAACCCCCATGCAGCCCCTCAATGGACTGAGAGTCCAAATGAGGGCTGGTTCTACTAAACTGAATAAAAGCTTTTGAAAAAAAATAATTGTCAGGTGGCAGGACCTTAAATGGTCTGAAACCATTATTTACTTGCAGGGAGGGCAGGAGCCCTCCCGTGGGCAGCAAAAAGGAAACGCTGAGATGGCCTATCCCCAAATTAAATAAAAACTCTGTCATTGAGATGACTAGTGACCACAGCAACCAGGCAACGCATTCAAGCACTGATGTGAATCCCACACATAATTAATTTTTACAAGTATAAAACATATTTTTGGTCATCTATTGTAAGAAGAGTGTCTTTAACTCTCCAAGAATAAACTACTTATAAACCCAACATAAAAGCACCCCATAATGTGACAATAACTTCATAGCTTGTAAAAACCCATAAACTCCGTTGAAAAGGTAACCCTTGAGTCCATTGAGGGGTACCATATGATTAATAAAAAGATAAAATATGCTTTATTACAAGGTAAAGGAGACGGCCAACAAAGAGATTGGTTAGAAAAGAACAAATTAAGGGAAATTTTGCCCAAGTCCTGAATTAATTGGATTGGGCTTGGAACAAATTCTAGCCAATAATACAATACTACCATCCATGGTAGTTCTATACCTTGAGTATGTGTAACTCAAGTTTTTAATACCAGCTGCAATTCACCATTTTGGTAATATTAAATTTTGTAAATGAGTCTAGTCCCCATTTAAAACGCAGATGTAATTGCCCATCCTTATTATCCTTGTAACTAGTTATTATTGAGACCACTGATGTAACATCGCAACCTTTGTCACGCAATTTATGGGGATTAAACAGGGCCTATTTGCCCTTGACCAAGAATTTGTCCACGGTGTACCTGAGGTTAGATAGGGTGATTAACTTACCGCTTTGTCCATTCTCATCTACACCTTGTCTTTTTGGTCAACTATAGAAATCATGTCATGGGACATGACATATGAGGCCACCCTAGGTATAACCCTTGTTCCTTACTGGTCCTTGCCTTCACCCAGAAGTACCTGCTGCTGAGTAGCATTTGCAATAGATCAAGAGTACATAATCCTTGGTCAGGAACACCTGAATAAGACAATTACTGATTACAAGATGTTTTCAGATCCCAAATGCCTTCCCAAACATGAGATCAAGGTGGGTTCCTCAACTATGCTGGATATATGGCACCTGCATATGAAGGTTCCCTCCCAGAAGTTTATGAGCATATGCTCTGGAACTCACTTGGTGGGGGAAGATTTGGGACATAGTGCCTTACAGTTAGTCCTCCCAACTCATTGGAAACAGTATCCCATATTCCACGCTTCCCATTGTCCCCTTTTAGGGGGAAAGAACCAGTCATGTCAGAGCCAATCAAAGTGGAGGATTCAGAAGAGACCAAAGTTGACGTGACCTTGGCATCAAGGAAATCCTGCCATTTGGTGAAGTACTTGATCACCTGGAAAGGACTCCTTCCCATGATAACAGCTGGGTAATTGGCAGAAATTGTGATTATTGCCATGAGTTGGTGGAAGCCTTCTACGCTGCACACTCAGAAGCTCCTCATTTTCCTCATAAGGTTGCCTTCCTCCTGGCCGTCAAATTTCCCAATGCACACAAGAACTTCGCATTTGCCCAAGTTTCTGGTAATGGTACTCCCTGTCCAAAAAGATAAGAATAATATAAGTCATAGGGAGAATCTCCTGCATCTCAATAGAGAGGAACACCCCCTTAGAACCAAGAAGGGGGTAAAAAAAGCCACTCATCATTCACTAGACAGGGTGATCTAGATCATGGAGTTGATGAGAGGTGGGTGACATCTTTGTCAAGGGAGTATCTATAACTCTCCAGTTCCCAGCTTGGCGGTGCACAAAGCACTGGTCCAAAGCAACGGAACTCGTGGTCATAATTAACAAAAGGGTAGCCCAGCAGAGGGAGCTGTAGCTAATAAGACATAGGGTGAGAGTGTTGAATACAGTTAAGATGATAATGGGTAGAGAAAACAGCAAAACTTGGCTATTTTCCAAAGGGCAGTTCATAACCAAGTTTTATACATAATTAGAGTGTACTGGTGACCTGGTTTGGAGGAGACTGGGTAGGACCAGCGGTGTACCTGAGGCTGTCACAAATTTCAAAAGGATAGATAGGCTAACACGTCGTAAGACCTCCTTGAAGAGGTATGCGCACAGGTGCACCCAACTCAACATATTTAAAACGTAAAACGACAATAGGGTTTATTGGGGAAGATGACTAACGATAAACGTTGATCTCAAGTAATCATAATTAAGCCAACTCAGGGAAAATTTTGGATTGGCAGAAGTGGCACCAAGCCCTGGTGCACCAATAGGCGCACGCTTCCATATGAAAGGGTCACATTCCTCAAAATCGACCTTACTCAAGTAATCAACTGAAGTTGAACCTAACCTGAGCTGAACTTTTGTAAATAGAATGGGTTTTGAACCCCCGTTCATGAACAACCAAATTTAGCCATTGTCATTCAAAATAAAACTCATTTGTCTTAATGCGTGTGCTGAAACAGGGGGCTAGGCTTTAGGCACCTCACTTGTACCAACCTGGGCATACCTATCCTGTACCCAGAGTTGATCCAAGGTGTGCTTGAGATCAGAAAGGGCCTGAAGTTTCACCTTCTGGACCTCCTGCCGCCCATCCTTGTCTCTGCTGTTGGTTTCCTCTATAAGATCATGTAAACATGACATTACCCTCCTCTCTTTTTTTGGACTCCTCCCCCCTTTAGGGGCATTCGCCAAAGAAAAGATTTTGTGGGCTGGGGCCAACTTCATGGCGCAACAGCTTGGTTAAATTTTGATCCTGTAGCCTTAGGGAAACGCTTATGGAATGCTACAATCAGATCTTGGCATGGGCGCAATTGTGCGTTGGAACCCAACTGTTCTTTACTGCATCAAATCCCTTCCAGGATATAAGATACTTGAGCCTTCTTCTTACCTGAAGAGAGGCTATAATCTCCTCCACTTCCCACTCTGGCGCCCCATCCACGAGATAAGCCTTTGGAGTCTCTGGAGGGGGGCCTCAAACAATGTGAGCTTGCTTTCATGGAATACTGAAAAAAATCGAAATGGGGGAGAGATCCAACTGGTATGAGGCGTGGCCCACCTTTTTGACAACGCAGTATGGACCAATATTCTTTGGTCCCAGTTTTTTGCATGGTTGTTTGATTGAAATGTTTTTAGCATATAACATCATGAGATCCCCTTCCTTCTACGCAGGTCAAACTCGTCTCTTACCATCAGCATACTCCTTGTAAGCCTGCATGGCCGCATCTAAATTCGTGCTCACCCCCTGGTGTATTTTCTTGATCACTTTAGCAAAGTCCACCACCGCTTCCACCTTGGAACCACAACTGGGCTCCATGTTGAAGGTGGTATTGAAGCCATAGTTGACGAAGAAGGGGGAACAATCAATTAATGCATATGAGCGCTTTTATAACTGAAAAGGGCCATGGGGAGATGAGAAACCCAATCTGAATGATCTGCGGCAGTGTAACACCACAAGAACTGTTTAAAGCACTAGTTCACTCGTTCTGTCTGCCCATCTGATTGGGGGTAATAGGCAGTTGAACAGAAAGGACGGATTTTCAGACTCTTAAACAACTCTTTCCAAAAGACAGAGGTAATCTGGGGTCCCCAATCTCTAATTATTTCTTGAGTGACCCCGTGATTAATGAACACATTAGTAACAAAAAGCCTATCCATCTCAGACGCGGTGACTGTGGTTCTGAAAGGGATAAAGTGGGCGAACTTCATAAAACATTCCACCACCACCATGATAGCATCATAGCCATCAGATACAGGCAATTCTATAATAAAATCAACCTATAGGGAATTCCAAGGCCCATCAGCCTTTTGAACTGGTACCAACAACCCTGCTAGAGGCTGGCGATTCAGTTTCATTTGGTTGAAGACTAGGCACTCTTTACAAACCTGCCTATATGAACAGCTAATCCCTTCTAATTGTAATTGTGGCAGATAAGCTCACGAGTCTTCGCCTTCCCAGGATGACCTACAGTAATTTCATCATAATGGTCCCAGATGATTTCCAGGCGAAGTGGTACAGCAGGAACCCATAGGCGCCCCTGAAACCACACCATCTAATACTTTACATGATAAACTCTGGTTATATCCTCCTTATTCAATGCGCTCTTTGCAAGGACCATAGTCTATTTAGCTGACAAAGGCTGAGAAAGGACTGCCTTTCTAAACATAACATATTCCTCCTCATTTTCTAGGAGCGAGAGATGGCCCATTGGTGTCAAGAGAGTGTCTGTAACTCACTTGTTCTCAGCAAGGTGATGTGGGACGCGAACCCACATTGCTAGGGAACTAGCCGTTAAGAGAATGGGAAATGGGGCACCTGGAATGGTGCTTGAGCAGAAGGTAACCCAGGCGAAGGGGTAAAGCACCACATATGAGAACAGGTAAGTAAGAAACCCCCCAACTTGAGTAGACACCAACGGGGAGTCCATTGTTGAGAGTAATTTGGCGCAAGTAGTCTTGGGTGTATCAGTCTGGAGGGGACCTGAATGGCCCAGGAAAGCACCTGGGATTCGTGTAAATGGTGATAATAAGTAGTGGCCCACATAGTTGAAGATTTCACTGAAAAGGTCCACCACCATGTTCACCCAAGGAACCATTGTAAAATAACGTAAAATAATGGGTAAATTTATTAAAGAAAGTCGACCAACAAGGAATGTTGGTCGCAAAAAACATATTTAAAGTGGGCTGGGGAAATTCAGGTTCTGCGGAAGTGCGCCCAAGCCTTGACGCTCCAATAAACAGATGCTTCCGTCCATTTTAGTAAAATACACTAAAAGTGCCTTCACTCGAGTAATTGATTGAAGCCATATTTTACCTGAGCTTAAAATTTCATAGCTGGAGTGGGACTCAAACCCTTGCTCTCCAACCAAGCAAATCGAACCATCTTCATTTAAAATGTAAATTGTTTGTTTCAGTGCCTGGGCCGAGACAAGAGGCTGGGCGTTTTGCACCCCATTAGTATCAACCTGGGCATGCTTGGCTTGCACCCAGCGTTGATCTAAGGTGTGTTTCAGGTCAGGAAGAGCCTGAAGGTTCACCTTCTGGGCCTCCTGTCGCCCAGCCTTATCTCTAGCATCAGTTCTTACATAATGTCATCCAACCATGACATTACCCTCTCCTCCTTCTTGGGCTCCATCCCCCTCTGGGGAGTTTTCTAAGGAGAAGTTCTTATGTGCTGGTGGCAACTTCATAGCAGTAACGGCTGGCTTAGACTGAGATCCTGCAGCCTCAGGGAAACGATTATGATATGATTCAATCAGGTCTTGGGCATGTACATAATCCCGTGCTGGCACCCAACTGTTCTCTGCTGCGTCAAACCCTTTCCATGATACCGAGTACTCAAGGCATCGCTTACCCAGCGGGAGGCTACTATTTCCTCCACTTCCCATTCCAGTGCCCCATCCACAAGATAAGCCTCAGGGGTCACAGGAGGAGGGCCCTCAAACAGGGTCAACTTGCTTTCATGAAAGACGGAGAAGATCCAAAACGCGGAGGGAAGACCCAACTGGTATGAGGCATGTCCCACCTTTCTAACTACATGTTAAGGACCAATCCTCTCTGGACCCAGCTTTTTGCATGGCTGCTTGATAGGGATGTTGCGAGCATCAAGCATCACTAGATCCCCTTCCTTGTATGCTGGACTACTCAGCGCTTTCCATCGGCATTCTCCTTATAAACCAGCATAGCCGCCTCCAAACTTGTGGACACCCCTTGATGGACCTTCTTGAGAGTCTTAGCAAAGTCCAGCACTGCTTCCACTTTGGAACCACAGCCGGGCTCCATGTTAAAAACAGGGTTAAAGCCGTGGTTAGCAAAAAAGGGTGAACAACCAATTGATGAATGCAAAGTGTTGTTGTAGCCAAACTAGGCCATGGGAAGGTGAGGAACCCAATATGAATGGTCTGCGGTGGTGTAACAACGCAGAAATTGTTCCAAGCACTGGTTCACTCGCTCAGTCTGCCCATCTGATTGGGGGTGATAAGCAGTTGAATGGCAGGGGCGGATCTGAAGAGATTTACACAATTCTTCCCAAAAGACGGAGGTGAATTGGGGTCCCCAGTCACTGATGATTTCTTGAGGAACCCCATGAAGCGCAAATACATGGGCAACGAAGAGCCTGGCCATTTCAGCGGCAGTTATGGTTGTTCTGCAAGGAATAAAGTGGTCGAACTTTGTAAAGCGGTCCACCACCACCATGATTGCATCATACCCATCTGAAATGGGTAACTCCACAATGAAATCCACTGATAGGGAAGTCCAGGGCCCTTCAGCCTTTTGGACTGGTACCAGCAATCCTGCTAAAGGTTGCCGATTGGGTTTCATTTGATTGCAGATCAGGCACTCTTTACAGTACCGCCCTACCTGAACAGTCAAGCCCTTCCAATTGTAAGTGCGTCATATCAACTCCAAGGTCTTTGCTTTTCCAGGATGACCAACGATGATTCCGTCATGATGGTCCTGGATGATCTCCAGGCGCAGTGGTCCAGCAGGAACCCATAGTCTCCCCTGAAACCACACCATCTCATCCTTCATGTGATAACCCCTGGATAAGTCCTCCTGATTCAGGGCGCTCTTAGCGAGAACAACAGCATATTCAGCTGATAACGGCTGAGAAAGAACTACCTTCCTAAACATGCTATATTCTGCTGCATTCTCCAAAGGCATGAGCGCTAGCGTAAGTACCGTGGACTTAGGAATTTGAGGCAGAATCATACTCGGTGGAATCATCAAACAGGTGATGTGAATCTCTACCTCCTTTGGATTGGGAGCCAAAGCAGGGTTGCGGCTCAAAGCATCCGCCAAACCATTCTCCTTGCCCTTGGTGAACTCATAGGAAAATGCAAATAAAGCAAGGGTCTCATGCCATCAGGTCTGACGTGGTGTTAGAACATGTGGGGCCTGGTAGTACAACAGGGCTTGGTGGTCTGTGCATACCCGGAATGGTTGGGAAGAGCCATGTAAGTGGTGACGCCAGTAAATCAGCGCCTCCACCACTGCTAATAACTCCTTGTCATATACGGCGTAATTTAACTCATGCAGGGACATTTTCCTAGAAAAATATCCCACGGGATGCTTGGACCCATCTTCACCCACCTGTAACAGGGCAGCCACAATGGCGAAGTTGGAAGCATCTGAGGACATAATGAACTCCTTTTCAGGGTCAACATGGCAAAGAATGGATGTGGATAACAAGGTGCACTTCACCGCTTGAAAAGCATCCTCCAAAATGGGGGACCACTGAAGCACCTTGGCACCGCTGGCCTTATATAAGGGCGCTGCCACCTCAGAGAGACTGGGTGTGAACTTCTTGAGGAACGTACACGTCCCAAAAAACTCCTCAATTACTTGACAGAGGTGGGGGTAGGCCACTCATGAATAGCCTTCTCCTTGTCTGGAGTTATCATATGGCCCTGGTCAAAAACGACGTTGCCCAGAAAAGTAACCTGGGACTTGAAGTATTCGCATTTACTAATCTTGAGGGTAAGGCAAGCGGCCCTCAATCTCTCCACTACTTGTCAAAGGTGTACTGCATGTGATTCATGATCGGGGGAAAACACCAGAATGTCATCCATGTAGGCAACTGCACATACCCCCAACAAGTCTCCCAACGCAGCATCAATGCGGCGTTGAAAGATGGCAGGGGCATTCTTAAGCCCAAAGGGCATAACCCAGAACTGGAAAATTCCTTTTCTGGTGCTGAATGCAGTTAATCATTCCTGGCCCTTCTTTATCCGGATTTGATTGAACGCATTGAGGCAGTCCAGTTTGGAAAAGACCTTCGCCTTCTTCATATAGTGTGCAATCTGGGAATCTAAAGGGATGGGATTGAGGTCGGGTACAGTCACATTGTTTGAGGTTCCATAATTAACACATGGATGTAAAGTTCCATCAGCCTTCTCCACAAAGAGAAGTGGGGAGCAAACAGGGGAGGTACGCTGAAAGATGGCACCTTTGGCCAACTGCTCCTTTACCCATACATCTAAAACCTCTTCCTCTTGGACAGTCAATGGGTATATGGGGGAAGAAATATGAACCAGATCCACAGTAAGTATAAATTCACAATCAAGCTTGGAATGTTCTGGTAGCGTACTAGCTGAAGCTGCATCAAAAGAAGATGCCAACTCCTCCAAACGAGAAGGCAAGGAAAGTCCCACGGAGGGCTTCAGCGAAGGGGCAAGATAAGGAGTGGGAACATTGGGCCAATGGGGTAATTTGCCTTGGACGTTATCCTCAGACAAAGGAACAATCAACTGGTGACCGTTTGTCAAAAACAAGGATAAAGTGTTTTCTTTCAAATTAGTTTTGATGTCAAACTTCCGCCACCACTCAACACCCAAAATGATGGGAAACAAGAGGTTTCTGATAGCTTGAAACTGATCAGACAATAGATAAGAACCTACCTGAAAATTGACTGACTCTCTGACGTTCATTGTGGGGATACCTTGAGAAGCCCCACCTCTAACCATACCACTGGGTGAGTAACTCAACTCAAGGTAGTCATCGAGGTTTTGGTCAATAAAATTATTTGAGGCACCAGTATCCACCAAAATAGTTGTGCTAAACTTTCCATAAGAGGAAGTAAGAGTAGCAGTCAACAAGAAGTATCCAGAATGGGATTTATCCAATGCAGAAAACGCCATTACTTTACCCTAAAATTCTTCCTCTGGTCTCAACAAGCCATCAGGGTATGTCTTGGAATCATAGAAGGGGGAGGGATAGTGGGCCACTCTTACTACTGAGGCCACATATCCCACCACACCTTCTGCAGGTGCATATACATCTTTATGTTTATAATGTAGTTCTTTTTCCACTTCCTGAGGACCCCTAATCATGGTAGGGGTCAAACGAGGGTTCTCAGGAGTGATCTGATATACAGGGATAGAATCCTCATCCAGACCATATGAAAATATAAACGGCTCGTTTTCGATATTTTGCTTTTGTTATAAAATGCATTTACTAGTTCTAACAAACCCACACTTATTCTGAGGGTTCGGTGTGCATTGCTATACAGGGCCATCACCCCCAAGCCCTGAATTGATGCCTCGGCATGCACCTCAGAAATGTGTTGGGGAGAAAAAATGATAACTGAAACCCTTTTTTTGTTAAATTTAGGTTTGGATTCTCCGATGTTCCCAATTTCTGCCAAGACAGGGAGAAAATCAGAGGGAAGCATCTCACGATTCAAGGAAAGATCACTAGTCAGGGATGCGATATTTATAGGAATGACCATGAGTGACATCATCACGGTGGAATCATCTTAAACCTTTACTTCCTTCTCAGGGTTAGACCCCTGTACAGTTCCAAATTTAGAAGGAGTCAAAGGATTAGAAGGATAAGATTCCCTCATTTAAGAAGCACACGTGACTTTTTGGTTCCCATATTTATATGTTTTGATCCAATGACGGCCAAATTACCTAGCCCCTTCTGGGTTGGGGTGGGGAAACTATCCAAAAGGGTTTTGACAAGATGATCATGAAAAGTCTGCGACCACCAGGTGTGAGCAGGAAGGGTGGACACTTCCCAATTGGTAGTTGCAAAAATAATGCCAAGACGTATTAATACAAAACCTAATGAGAAAACTGTGGTGAGCACCATCGTGGCAGTGATAAATGGCCAACACACCCAATTTACTAATATTTAAAGTCCCACACAGATATTTTGTATGCTCATATAATAAAATGGTTGGTCGACTAATGTCAAGAGAGTGTCTGTAACTCTCTTGTTCCCAGCAAGGTGCTGTGGGATGTGAACCCACATTGCTAGGGAACTAGCCGTTAAGAGAATGGGAAATGGGGCACCTAGAATGGTGCTTGAGCAGAAGGTAACCCAGGCGAGGGGTTAAAGCACCACATATGAGAACAGGTAAGTAAGAAAACTCCCAACTTGAGTATATACCAACGGGGAGTCCATCGTTGAGAGTAACTTGGCGCGATTAGTCTTGGGTGTATCAGTATGGAGAGGACCTGAACGGCCCAGGAAAGCACCTGGTATTTGTGTAAATGGTGATAATAGGTAGTGGCCCACATAGTTGAAGATTTCACTGAAAAGGTCCACCACCATGTTCGCCCAAGGAACCATTGTAAAAAAAACGTAAAATAACGAGTAAATTTATTAAAGAAAGTTGACCACCAAGGAATGTTGGTTGTAAAAACATATTTAAAGTGGGCTAAGGGAATTCAGGTTCTGCGGAAGTGCGCCCAAGCCTTGACGCTCCAATAAACAGATGCTTCCATCCATTTTAGTAAAATACACCAAAAGTGCCTTCATTCAAATAATTGATTGAAGCCATATTTTACCTGAGCTTAAAATTTCATAACTGGAGTGGGACTCAAACCCTTGCTCTCCAACTAAGCGAATTGAACCATCATCAATTAAAATGTAAATTGTTCGTTTCAATGCTTGGGCTGAGACAAGAGGCTGAGCGTTTTGTACCCCATTAGTATCAACCTGGGCATGCTTGGCTTGCACCCAGCGTTGATCTAAGGTGTGTTTCAGGTCAGGATGAGCCTGAAGTTTCACCATCTGGGCCTCCTGTCGCCCAGCCTTATCTCTAGCATCAGTTCCTACTATAATGTCATCTAACCATGACAATTGGCCAAGGTAGAGGAAAGTTGAGACACAATCTTACCTGGTGGAATTATTAAATGGGTATTATGCACCTCCACCTCCTTATGTTTAGGAGCTAGTGCAGGGTTACGGCTGAAAGAATCTGCCAAACCATTCTCCTTGCCTTTTGTAAACTCATAAGAAAACGCAAATTGGGAAAGAGTCTCATTCCAGAAAATTTGCCGTGGGGTTAAGACAAGAGGTGCGCGGTATTACAGTAAGGAACTGTGATCTGTACATATGCAGAAGGGTTGGGATGAGCCATGCAAGTGATGACGCCAATAATTCAGCGCCTCAACCACTGCTAATAACTCTTTATCATATATGGCGTAGTTTAACTCTGGTAGAGACATCTTCCTATAAAAAATATCACACCAGATGCTCTATTCCATCTTTGCCTACTTGTAGTAGTGCTACCGCTACAGCAAAGTTGGAGGCATCTGAAGCAACAATAAACTCTTTACTAGGGTCAACATGGCGAATAATGGAAGTTGACAGCAAAGTACACTTTACTGCTTGGAAGGCATCCTCCAAAATGGGGGGCCACTGAGTACTTTTGCCCCACTCGCCTTATACAAAGGCGCTGCAACTTCAGAAAGGTTTGGTGTGAAATTCTTAAGAAATGTACACGCACCCAAAAAGCTTCTCAATTTCTTAACCAAAGTTGGAGTGAGCCACTCATAAATCGCCTTCTCCTTGTCTGGAGTTATCATGTGCCCTTGGTCAAACATGACGTTGCCCAGAAAGGTGACCTGGGACTCAAAGAATTCACAATTACTGATTTTCAGCGTAAGGGTGACAGCTCTCAAACGCACCACCACCTGCCAAAGGTGTACTTCATGGGACTCATTGTCAGGGAAAAAGCCAAATTATCATCCATGTAAGCTACCGCAAATACTACCAACATGTCCCCCAGAGCCACATCAATATGACATTGAAAGATAGCAGTGGCATTTTTAAGCCCAAAGGGAATAACACGAAATTGGAAGATTCCTTTTCTGGTATGATATTTGGTCAACCACTCCTGGACCTTTTTTATAAAGATCTGATTGAACGCGTTTAAACAATCCAGCTTAAAGAAGACTCTCGCCTTCTCCACATAGCGTGCAATATGAGAGTCCAGGGGGGATGGGATGTAAGTCTGGTACAGTGACGTTGTTGAGATTCCCATAATCTATTCATGGGTGTAAGGTACCGTCTTCCTTCTATACAAAGAGAAGTGGGAACATACAGGGGAGGTTCGCTGAAAAAACACCTTTGGCTAACTGCTCCTTAACCCACACATCCAAGGCCGCTTCCTCCCGCACCATCAACAGATAAAATGGGGAAGAGATAAGCACCAAATCAATGGTGAGCTTGAACTCACAATCAAACTCTGAATGATCTGGTAGTGCATTATCTGAAGACGCATCAAATAAAGATTATAACCCCTCTAAACAGGAAGGTAGGGGAACCTCCACCAAGGGCTTCAAAAATGGGGCAAGACTAAGAGTGTGAATATTGGGTCAGTGGGGAAATTCGCCCTGAAAGTTGGCTTCAGCTAAAGGAACAATCAGCTTGTGACCATTCTTCAAAGTTAGGGATAGGGTATTTTCTTTCAAGTTAGTCCTGACGTCAAACTTTCGCCACCACTCTACACCCAAAACGATGAGGTACAAGAGGTTTTTGATATCTTAGAAGTGGTCAGACAGGTGATATGTGCCAACTTGATAATCCCCTAACACATAATTTTCAGCGTGGGAATACCTTGGGAAGCCCCTCCTCTAACCATACCACTTGGCAAGCAACTCAGCTCAAGTAGTTGGTTAGGTCTTAGTCCATAAAATTCTCAGATGCTCCATTATCCACCAAAATAGTGTGCTAGTTTTCCCTAAGGAGGATGAAAAGGTAGCAGTCAATAAAAAATAATCCGAATGATCTTTATTTATATCAGAAAACGTCAACACTTCACCGCCAAACTCTTTTATCAGGTCTTGCATACCCTCAGGATACGTTTCTGCATCAAAAAATGGAGAGGGATATTTGGCCACTCTTACTACTGAGGCCACATAACCCTCCATATTTTCAGCAACTGTATTAAAGTTTTTGTATTGTAGTTGTAACATCTTATCCACCTCATGGGTTCCACAGATCATGGTTGTGGTCAAGCGTAGGTTTTCTGGAATGATCTAATATACCAAAATGAGTTTCATATCTGAGCCATATGGGAAGAGACATGGCTCAGTAGTGTATATGAAAACATCATTATAAACGCATTTTGGGCCAAGAATGACTCTATGCCCATTTCAAAGACAGGTTGTATGATGTTATCCAAGGACAACACCACCAGGACCTTCGTCCATGATCCCACCTGCACCATATGAATGCGGTGCTGAAGAAAAAACGATTTTTTGGCATCAATTTTATTAAATTCAGCAAAAAGTTGGGGAATCATGACTCTCAGTTCGTGAGGCAACCATATCCACCAGGTACAGGCAAAAATGGTGAGTACTTTCTGACTTGAGGTGGCAAGAATAACGCCAGAATGCTCCAACCCTCAGCAAAATGCAAAAACAGTAATGTGCCCTACCATGGCTATGGCCACCAGCTGGCGCACACTGTGCGCACTTTAAAAAAGTTCCACATGAGATAAGTTTTTGCACATAAAATCAAGAGGTTGGTCATCTAATGTAAAGAGAGTATCTTCAACTCTCCAGTTCCCAGCTTGGCAGTGCACGAAGCACTGACCAAAGAAAAGGAACTCATTATCACAGTTAACAAAAAGATAGCCCAGCAGAGGGAACTGGAGCTATGAAGACATAGGGCGAGGGTGTTGATCACAGTCAAGGTGATAATGGGTAGAGCAAACAGCAAAACTTGGCTATGCCCCAAAGGGCAGTTCATAACTGAGTTTTGTACATGGTTAGAGTGTACTGATGACCTTGTTTGGAGAGAACTGGGTAGGACAGCGTTGTACCTGAGGCTGTCACAAATTTCAAAAGGATAACCAGACTAACACATTGCAAGACCTCCTTGAAGAGGTTTGCACACAGGTGCACCCAACTCAAAATATATAAAAATGTAAAATAATAGTAGGATTTCTTGGGGAAGATGACCAACAAGAAAATTGGTCTTGAGTAAAAATAATTAAGACAACTTGTGGGAATTTTGGATTGGTGGAAGTGGTTTCAAGCCCTGGTGCACCAATAGGTGCACGCTTCCATCTGAAAGGGTCACATACCTCAAAATCGACCATACTCAAGTAATCAACTGAAGTTGAACCTAACCTGAGTTGGCAATTTTATAAATAGAATAGGTTTTGAACCCCCGTTCATGATCAACCAAATTTAGCCATTGTCATTCAAAATAAAACTCATTTGTCTTAATGCGTATGCTGAAACAGGGGCTAGGCTTTAGGCACCTCACTTGTACCAACCTGGGCATACCTATCCTGTACCCAGCGTTGATCCAAGGTGTGCTTGAGATCAGGAAGGGCCTGAAGTCTCACCTTCTGGACCTCCTGTCGCCCAGCCTTGTCCCTGCTGTTGGTGCCCTCAATAAGATCATGTAAACATGACAATTTTACCCCTAGAGGTTGTTCTTTTTCCCATCTTCTCACCACCAAGGAATTGATAAAGAAGATCAAGAGGGTGTGTAAGGATGAGGTGGTGGCCAAAGGCCATTGTCATCAGCAAGGTTGCAGCTCACCAACTTGCCAGAAGGCATTTTTCCTGGTTCAAGTATGATCATTAAGAGCAAGCAATAAGGAACAAAATCAAATCTTTTAAATTGACCTTGGACTCAAAATTGAACATCCAACTTCCTTCCATGCCACCATTGAAGTTGAGCCTGCCCAATAATTTCAGGCATGCCAAACTTATTTGATTCAAAATGAAACTGCCTTTACTTGCCCTGTCCTTGGGCACCCTATCTTTGTTGCACAGATCATTGCTAGCTCACTAGGTGGATTTTTGCCAAGGAGTGGTAGCATAACAGGGTGGTTCCTGTTCCACTCTGGGTCAGGTTTTGATTTAAACAGGTTTGAAACCAGCACAGACTTAAAAAACTTGGTGTAGTATATTTGTCCCAAGATCAACGCACCTCAATTACTCTTTAGGTGGAATTTTTGTCATAAAAAATCTTGATGAAAAATTTGATACCAATCAGGCCATCAGG
The DNA here is from genome assembly GCA_022478985.1 of Massospora cicadina. Classification (NCBI taxonomy): domain Eukaryota; kingdom Fungi; phylum Entomophthoromycota; class Entomophthoromycetes; order Entomophthorales; family Entomophthoraceae; genus Massospora; species Massospora cicadina. The sequence continues at coordinate 27,649 of JAKSZP010015031.1, forward strand.
CTGAATCAAAATCAACATTTGTAGCTAAAAAGTTTGATGAACTGCTAGATCTCTATTGTAAATATATTCCTAGGCATTCATGCACCCTTTTTCTTATTCTCCACCTATCAATCATATAAGGCAGCAATCCTCAGCTGTTAATGCTGTTACTCCAATTTCCTTTTTTTACCTTCCCTTAGTTTTACACATAAATAGAAATCTTAGAAATTCCAATTTATCTATTAAAATAAGAAGTTCATGGGGTTAATTAGCAGCTATGATATCTAATTAAAAAACCCTGGCTAATGTTAATAATTTCCCTATTCAACCTGCATCAAACAGTATGAATGGCTGTACCCACGGTATTCTAGATGTTGATGGTAACCCATCCTGAGTGGCAGTACAGTCTTATTATTATCAGCAAGATTTAAGACATAGTGCACTAGAACAAGGTTACATAACCTTATCTATTTTATAGCCCTATACATGGCTTTAGTTTATAAATTTATTGTTAGCCATTGGTGAAAAAACAATGCATTACAGTTCTAATTTTTGTAAATAAATTAAGAGCAGACCTTACTAAAAATGTCACTAGAAACATCAAATAGAGCAGAGGCTCTTATAGGGGTGTTAGATAAATCTATCATTTGGTTAAAAGTTTTTGCTGAAATTTTTCCCTTACTGATCTTGTCCTTTTGGAATGCTAGTCACATGAGTTGCAGTTATAGTTGTTAGACTGTGGTTGGTGATAAACTTCTTAAGCCTTGGGGAGCAACCTTTGCAGCTTAATCAGGAATATTAATCATTTTTAATCAAGAAGGGGATTAAGATAGCAGCTGTCCCTATCATCACCTTGTGTTATATAGCCCATGTGGTAGTTGAGAGGTGGGAGATATTGTATCTTTTAAATATTATGCCTCTTTCACCTCTGCTAATCACTCAGTAGTTGGTGCAGAGAAATTAGGGGGTGTCAGAAGGTGGCAGTGGACAGAAGACATTGCTAGCAGATAGTTTATATGATTTACCCACTAAGAGGTTTCCTCTGCCAATTTTGAGTTCTGCTAAGCAGAGTAAATTGGTAATGGCAAAATTAATCAATTGATTCACTCTCAGGCTTGGAAAATCCCATCCGCTGTTCCCCTCCATTGCTGGCAAAAGTGAGCTTTTCCCAGACAGGTATAGGCTGATAAACCCTTTTTGATATACAATGGGACCACCAATATCTGGTCTGGCTGTGGGTGCAATTTTTGTTCCATCAAAGGTTTTGTTTTTGTGCCAAGTGCAATCATGGTAGGTTAAATATTCCAACATAGGAATTTGATATCAATCCATCTGGGAAGTTTATATCCAAATTGGTATTGGTAACAACTTAGGTGTCAATCTGCCATGACCAAATTACAAAGATATTACCAACAGTAATGCACATGTTTTCTGTTCCCTACTCAATAAACTTATAAGGCAGATGACCCCAGCAGGTTCTGCTATTGCTCTATCTTTTCCTTTCTGCTCCTTAGGTCTAAATAGAAAATTTATAAAAAATCTAATTTATTTGTAAGATTAAGAAGTTCTCCAAGCAATTAGTAACTATGATTTCCATTTTTAGGATTCTCTGACTAGTACTTATAGTATCCTTATTCACCCTGTATCCTACAACGTGGATGACTGTACCATCATATTCTGGCTGTTGCTTTGGGTGGTAATTGACCCTGAGTGCCATCACAGTCTTATTATATATCGGAACACTCTATGACACACTTGCACCCTTTAGTGAACCATCTTTAAATTTTTATTACTGAGATTTGGTATTGTTAAATATATAAACTTTTTATTTATCAAGTCATTTATCTTAATTTTTGGAAACCTTCCTATATCCAGTTTCTACACCTAACCTGATGTCATCATTGCCTCCTATTTTTCTCCATTGCCATGCTCTTAAACTCTGGCTATCTCACTTTACACATTTGCATTGATGCCTCGTTTGCAAAATAAGTTAAAATTCCACTTTCCTTCTACATGTGGTATAAGTAATATCTTTTATATTGATCAATTCAAAGTTAGCTAATTACCTTCTCTTTAGAAGCCAGCTGTTACTAACCTTATTTATTTATGAAATTTTAAATCTTATCTATATTGTCTGTACTGCCACCAAGCTGCAACAGCCTGACAGATAAAACAAAATCTTATAGCATCGCCTGACTGCATGTCTGATACTTATAAAAGATTTTTATTGTACTTATTTGATTATCTTCTGTATATACTAAGCTTAAGAGGAAATGATTAAACTTATTAAGATATCTTTACTGGTTAATTTTATCCATATATAAATGCAAGCTCTTACAAGCTGCAATATTAGTTCACTTTACTCTTGGGTAATCTAATTTAAATTATGCATTTCACTACCAGATATTCTTAAATTATAACTTAAATAACTTTTGGAAACATAGAAAAAGTTACAAGATATATTCTTTGAGATACTGATATTTCATGTAGTAATATCAATATAGCTCTTAACTAGTACTATACTATGTTTCCTCTGGTATAATAAATACCTACTGCCATGAACTTCTTTAATATATAAAGTTAGTTTACTAGGCTCCTTATCTATACTATATAAATAAAGCTCATAAAAATAACTGAATACTATAGTATATTAAATGATAATTGTATATTATAGTTAGCTCTAGTTAATATTAACTAGAATTTGTGATGCTAAATTTATATCTATATTGTAATTAAGGGTAAAATAGATCTTGAACATAAACATAAAAACATACTATATATAAATTGCCTTAATGGTAAAACAAAGTATGCTAATTATTATACAGATATGTTTCTTATCTTTTATCTAAAGGTAAAGAGAAAGTTAAATCAATATATTTTTATTTTCTATTACTTGTGCCACTAGAAAACAAGGCTTAGCACCATTTTTTACAGCACAAAGGTTGCAGTTTTTGATGAGTTGACTAAACTAACCTGTGATTTTATAGCATAAAGTGTACTAGTTGGATTTAGCTTTCTCATTCAGAGATGGCAGCTGGTGCTGATGCAATTTTAAGTGATGGTTGCTGCATGTTAATAGATAGAACTTAGATCATTTGCTAAAATTCTTTAGATTTTGCTGGATATATCTATACTAAATTTATTTTTTTAGTACTAGATGGTCCCAACCCAAGGGGGATTCATCGATGTATACTAAATTTATAAAATTGAACTATACGCTAAATGAAGCTTGAAAATAAAAATATATCATATATATGAATCAGAAATCCTGAGTGTATCATCTCAGGTCGCGCACTCTTGAATAAAAATTAAAAATAATAATTATGGGTAAAACATTTTGAGGTTTTAAAAAACGTTTTTAATTTGCAAAATTCACACTTCATAATTTTTCAATAGATTATTGTATTGTCATCGGAGATACATAAGTGCGCCAAATTTCAAAGCTCTAGCTAGTCTGGAAGGTAGTTAAAAATCAATCGCAAGATTCTACCCGGACTGACAGACACCAAAGCGAGTGGAGAAAAAAGGTCTAAAATATTTGAAAGCTTAAAAACTGCCAAAGCTAAAATATCCTTCCATCTTCGCGCCGATTTTAGTTCAAACAATTCGAATGTGACAATTGGATGTGAATTTTTGATAGCTTGTGTTATTTTATAAAGATAAAAGTTAGCTTTAAAGTCAGCTTAAGAAACTCTATCTTTTTAACGAGTGCTGGGCTGTAAATAAAAATTTTAGTGGAGTTTTAAACTAAGAAAAGCATAAACCTTTTAATGCTTTACCTCTTTGACCTAAAATTACTTGAAAGGCTGCAAATTAGAAAATTACTTGTTTTATGGGCAATTCACTTTTGTAAGTGTGAGGAAAATTGCTCTATATTTTATTCTTGAGTTTTATATAGACTACACTTTTTGTTTTTCCTCGTTTTTTAGATAGTTACCTTATGGTATATAAAGCTTATTTAATCACTATTCACGTCAATTCTTGTTTCTATATTTTACTTTCTGTATGAACTTTTTTACAATTATCGGTGATTTTTTCAGTTTAAATAATGTTTGATTAAAAACCTTCAGGCATCTAAAGCAAGTTTCCGTTAGCTTTTCGGAATGGAGACACCTTGCATTCTTGTAAAGCCGAGTTCTAAAAAAAGTAACGCTGCTTTTAGTTTGTGTTGGCTTATTGTACTTTTAGCTTTTGAGGTCGTTAATGATTGCGATGAATTTGTTCAGGAACAATTAGGAGAAGACTTAAAACAGCTACCAGATTTTAAGGGTAAAGATAATATTTCTTCTGCGAATTTGCGAAAACGATCCCCCTCGCAGAACATTAATCGTAGGCCGAGTACAATTGAAAGCTTGGGGCAGCTTGAAAATCCAATTATCTCAGAGGTTGGTAGTAGGTAAACCAATTTTTAATCAATGTCTTTAGAATCACCCTGCTTCTAAAAATCCTTTCCTTGACGAATTGAAGAGGTAGAATACTTTGATGTACCTCCCGAACCGCAGCCTTTAATGGAAGTATCTCGGTCTTCCTTTCATCCTCAGCCCAATTCGGCGGCTTCTTCTAAATGCCAAAAGTTGGACATGTTGTATTATATATACAGGTATCTGCAGTTTAAATGGGGGTTTAATATTTTAGAGTTTTGCATGCGGTCCTCAATTTAATGCTTATTATGTTCTTGATACTCTCTCTGTATGGCTTTGTCTGGCTGATTAAAAATGACATAACCAGACTCATCAAGGAACACAAGCAAGGTATTTTGTTTATAGAGAGGTTTATTGATTTCTTAGGGATATTTAAGGAAATTGCCCGGTGCCAAGAGGAATTCGTTCGCTACGAGTGTGGACCAGCGTTAGATACCCCCGCTCTCAAAACTTATTGCGATCAGTTGGATGCATGTAGAAATGAGGACATGGATGATCTTCCATTAGCTCAGATTTCTGTCAAAGCACTGGCTTCAATCCTGAATGGCTTTTTCAACGAACTGTCTTACAAGTCTATGGTATTCTTTTTAGATATTTTTTACTAAATTAAGGCTTTCTTTATAATTTTCATGACTGTGTGGATTTTCGCCAGTGCTATTCTGAGTTGGCTTCTCCGGCCTACACCCGAATATATTTCTACCCCTGTCATTTTACAAACCCTCTACTTCCTCTTCAATTCCAAGGACTCCTTCTAAAAGAGTGAGACACTATTTTTATCAGCCTATGACCGAGCCTGATCATAAGAGGCATTTTGCGCACTTCTCGTGTCGCTACTCCAACCTACTCTGATTATCTCGATTCAGAGCACGATGTTTCTTAACTATAAGAGTTTTCCTTGCGACTTTCATTTTTTTATCGAAAACTTCAAATCCAAAGTTTTTAGCTTTATTTTTGCTAGCTCAATTCTTTCTATTAAAGCGCTGGATTTAAATTTATGCAAACATATTTTTAAGTTAATAGTTTTATTCTATCTAGCTAAGAATAGCTAGCGACTTGATCTCCAGGTAAGATTTAATGGGTCAAAATTTGCTTTCTGGATCTTATTCTTCATACGTTTACTAAAAGCCGCTAGCAAAATTTAATTTCGTCGTTTCTAATTTTATAAATAGCTTATAAATTGGAGTAGTGGATATTTGGCATTAATTGACAAGTGATCCACTTTTATGTTCATCTTTAAACAAACCGAAGTACATCTATAAACTAATTGTATGTTTTAAATTTGACTTCTTTTTCCTATATGCTTCTATTTATAGTCTTGTCTCTTTTAATATTAGCCGTAGCAAATTACTTTAAAAGTATTGTGCAACTACGGTTATATTATAGTAGAAATAAGATTCTTTGTTCACAATATAAGTTAGACTTTTTTAGTCAAAGGATAATAAAGAGCGCTCTTATTTTTTATCTGCTTTTGACGTATGAGGGTTGTTCGGAAAGTAAGGTCCAATTTTTTATAAGAAATTGGACCTTACTTTCCGAATAACCCTTGTATATTACATGGTATTGGGTTATCAAGTATGTTAGATATTGTGATAAAATATGATCGTTTAGTGTTATCGTTTCATTGATACGAATATTTTCACATACTTTGGTGACTTGATTGGTAGCAGCTAAAAGCATTATAAACAATTAAGCTAATTTATTGGATCATCAAGAACTCCAAAAAATATGCATACAGTAAAGCTCCGATTATCCGCAGTGCCCTTGCCACCCAATTCTGTGGATAATCGGGGCTTTACTGTATTTTATTAAAGTAAATTAAAGATCACATCAGTAATCTTAATAGAGATGTTTATATGTGACAAATTATACTTATATATCTATATACAGTAAAGCCCCAAAAATCCAGGGAATTGGGTGGCAAGGGCACTGCGGATAATCGGGGCTTTACTGTATAACCTTTTATCCACAGAATTTTTAACGACTAAAGCAATTTTTAATATGCACATAATTTTATGCTAAATTTGTAGGTGCTTTATATAAGCACAATGAGTAACAAATTAAAGTTGTGTAATTATTGGTATGTTTTACTAAATTATAAAACTCAACTTTTAAAAAAACATAGGAATAACCTCATCAATCTTAAATTAAAGATTTATTTATACTAACCATTCCCACGAATAATGCTTTGTTAAAAAATTTGTGATAGTTGGTAAAATGTGATGCTCTTTTTATTATAGTAAACCGTATTTCCCATTTCTAATATGCCTCAAATCTGTTTCAAAGATGCGTTGGCAGTTATATATAACCAGATGAGGCCTGTCTATAATTTTTATACCATTAATTTTCCTTTAGTTTTATTCAAATTGCATTCTAAAAATGTAATGTAATCACTTAATCTTAAGATGGTAAAATATAGATCGTGTATTAAAGGTATGTATGCTCATTTATAAATAAGATTTAAGTGTTAAAACTTATGCCCAAAAGTTAGTGGCTTAGTTGTTAAATTTACGTGCAAACCCATTTAGCTTTTAAATTTGAGCAGATGTAAATCGTTGCTTATTGAAATGTTTGTAAAGGTAGTAAAAGTTAAGTTTAAAAATTACGCAATATCCTATGCGTCTATATAATTTATGCTATTGCTTAATTATTAATCTTAGATACCAACTACGCAGTCATGATGAAAATTATAGCTTTGATTTCAAGGGTTATACTCTGAGACTGAATTGAGTAGAAGTTTAGTCAACGTAGTATGAAAGTATATTAGAAATATAGGTTTATGCAAGGTAGATCATTAACCCTTTCACTGATTTTCAAAAAAATCATCCGTTTTTTTGGCCTTAAATTTGGCACGAATTTCTTAGCCGATGTTCACTCTTTTTAACCGACTTTGAAAAAGGAGAAGGTTATCAATTCGACCTGTATGTTGTTTTTTTGTTTTTTTCTATATTTGTTCGCACATAACTCTGAAAATACTGGATTAATTTGGATGATAATCTTCTTCAAAAATAGAAGATGCTCCAACTTAGGTCACATTTTACTTTTGTAAGTATTGGTCAAGTATCTGACCATTAATTTAGTAAGTATACCAAAATGGGCTCGGAAGCGATGGATACTTGTGGGACTAATACAACTCCGGATAAACTTAATTCTGGCATCGGTGAAGCGATAGCTTTGAAGCACTTTTGATATGACCTATGGCTGGGGTATGTTCAAAATTCAGGCAGTATGAAATCATAACGGGACGAGCTTAGATCATTATAGATGCTATCGTTTTTGCATATTTTGACCAATAAAATCATCTAAATTTGATAAAATGAATTATTTTAGATAGCGATCAATAAATTTACCATGGATTGACTAATAAAAACAAACAAATTTGATAAAATATATTGCTAAAGATGGTGATCAATAAATTCAGCTTATGTTAACCAATAAAATCATCTAAATTTAATAAGATGAAGAATTGTAGATGGCAATAAATTTAATATAGTTTGATCAATAAAATCAACTAAATTCAATAAAATAAATCTTTAGTATATTTTTAAATAAGATACTATATATAATATATACCATGAGTTTTAATTCTATAGAAAAATAATAAGGAGTCAAAAAGGATATATAGAGATAGTAATATTTAATAAAAGTAGGAAAAAGAGTCACTTTTAAAAATGCACTAATTTTTTTGGGGGGGAAGAACTGGGGTAAAAGTTTTTAGGAAAAAAGAATATTCTCAAAAAATTTTTGGGAAAAAAAAAGAACCTCCTTTAAAAAAGCTCTAAAAAGTATGAAATAATCAAGAAATTATGCCTCATAAATAAAACCCATTTTGAAGTCAGCACCATATTTTAATTGACTTGTAATAGGTATTTAAAAATTATATACTCAGTATTATATATTCTAAGTTGCTTATAGTTTATACTTGGACCCAATCCAGACAAGAGATATACTTTGCATTTGTGAGCAAAGCTCTATAATTAAGTTTAAAATATGGCACTGACTAAAAAGTGAGTTTTATTGAGGAGGCATAATTTCTCAATTATTTCATACTTTTTAGAGCTTTTTTTTAAAGGAGGTTCTTTTTTCTCAATTTTTTTAGATTTATATACCCCTTGGGTTTTGGGTGATTATATACAAATTTTTAGATTTATATCACCCCCATTTTTGGATGCATATATGCATCAAATCATTAAAAGGGTTAAATTAAAATATTCATATGAAATAATTAGATCTATAAAGCCACTTTAAGCATTAAAAGCTTAATCCTTTGATCTAGTTTTTAAAGGACTATAGGTAACATTTAAATTAATCACAGCTATTATCATTAAAGAAGGCTTCCATTTTCAAGTTTGATGAGAATATGCTCAATAAGCTCAACAGCTAATACTTGAAGCTGACTGAGTTGCACAACAAGTATATTCTTATTTCAGAAAAGTGCCAAATTACCACTTGTCTTCCATCAACTAGAGTGTTTATTCTATGGTATGTATAGTAAAATAGTTTTAATGAAGTCAAGAACCAAAATGAGATAAAGAATAAAAAATGTACCTTTACTATAGTTTAAAATGTAAGTTTTTACATGTTATTTTTAATAATGTAAACCCCAAAATGAAAAAGATTAATAAAATTAATATGGAGAGGATTCTGGAAGGGAGGCTCTTGATCAGATGATGTATTCCAGAAAATATAGTACCTTTGTATCATATTTTGATAGGGCAATAATGGTGAGTTGAATACCCAAGTTGGATAAGGCTTGGGGTCACTTAGGATGATCATTTAATAGTTACTTAATTCTTACCCTTTTTTAGATTCATCTTAATTTGCTGCCTCAAGAGCCACCTTGAGTCATTATCATCTGACCTTCTGTTATCTATCATTTTGATGAGGTGGAACTTTATCTCAGGGTATCTTAGGCTCAATTTGGTCTATCAGGATTTTCCTATAATCAAACTGAGCTGTTCCAACTATCAAAATCTCCAGGTAATTTATTGAAGTATTTTCTTTAACCCACTTCTCAAGTCTAAGTGTTGATTAAATTGAGAAAAAAATTTTCAATATTCTAATATCATATCAGATATCAGGATACCCAATTTCATCCCCTTCAAGAACATTGGCAGGTGAATACTGATATAAGAATCAGCTATGGATGCCATTGATTGTTAATCCCATTTCTGAAGACTTGATTAAATATTCATCTTCAAGTTTATATGTGATAGCATATGGCTTATAATATTTAGAATCTAATTTTCCTCCTTGGGGTGCTATCTGTAAGTCCAGGGAATGTCCCCTGTGTGTCAATCAGGTCCTCTTCCCATTTTCAAGCAAAAAGGCTCTGAAGAGGGTGGCTGTACCCCTCATCACCCAGGGTGATTTCACCCACATGGTAGATGAGCGTTGGGTAACATCCCTCCCTCTTTGGATCCCTCCCCCAGTGCCCACATTCACCTCTCCTGAACTTGTATGCCTGATCAGGGAAATTTGTGCCAAAATTGCCAAAATGAAGTCAACCAGTCCAAAAATGAGTGAAAATGAGCCCAATGATTGTAATCCACATAGTTGGAAAGGAATGAAGATTGACTCATCAGCTGGAATCGCTGATGGTTTTGATTCAGTCAATGCCTCAATAATCAAAATTAACATCCTCCAAAAATCGTTGAGGATGATCCTCAACGTGCAGGTAGCAGCATCAGACACCATTGACAACAGTTTGAAGCTCCCTTCTAGCCAATTGGGTGTTGCAGCCAATGCAACACTTTTAACTGAATGAATGGCTCAGCAATTGGGTATGGGCAGGTTGGGCATCCTGAACCCATTCCCAACCAATTGTGACCACCCCTACATGGGGTGGCCTTGGGGGATTCCTGCTGTTCATCAGGCTAAATACTATCATTACAACCAATCAAATGTAGTCAAGTCTCAGTTTGGGCATTTGAGGTTGAACTAACAGCGACTTGGCCTGCTGATGAATCCTTCAATGTCAGTTCCCAGTGAGCCTATCTGTCTTCATTTCTGAATAATTTGCCAGTTAGGTTGAACTTGAGGGACCTGATCCTGGCTTATTTTCTCTCCAATTGACCACTATTTAATCAATTGCATCACACTGAGAAAATTGGTGGTCAATTTTTCTTCTTTAAATTTTCCATTATAAACTTTCCCCAAAATTTAGCTTTTTGATGTTGAAAATTAATCCGCCTTTTCTGCTGACACTTATACACCCCTCGGGGTTAACAGCCATGTTTGTCTGGTATTATATTATGTGCCTGTACGAGATTCTGGCTCACCAGCAGTCATGGATGAAACTCCTTTCCATATAATATCTGTCATACCAGCAGCAGTGCCTTTGGCATTCTGGTTTGCTGGTCCAGGTGCTCTGGCACCTAGGCTGGCAGGCCAGTCTAATTCTTACTTGATGTTAGCCTGGCATAATTGACCAACCATTATATCTAACCATTTCTACCTTTCTCATAGATATTGGCATAGTAATGGCCCCTCCTTTTCAACTGAACCAGGTTGTGAAGAAGATTTTCCCTGTCCATAATAGCCCAGTTTCACTCAAAACTTCAACTCTATCCCCCATAGTTGCTGTGGCTACTTTGCCCATGCCAGTAGGATCTAACATTCTGACTTACAACAAGTTTACCCCCTATGAGCCTAGCAGTTTCCCCTGACCCCACTACCATCTCTTTAGTATCACTGGACTCATCCACAATTACCAATAGAGAGAACTCCACTTACTTCTTATTACCCATGAAGATTAGTGTTGGGTTCCATCACATCTCCTTTGAGGCCCTGATGAACACCGGAGCCATGGAAATTTTTGAGTGTTGAACTGGCCCAGCAATTGGAACTTAACCTGGATGCAGGTCCTTCGTGATGGTTGCATCATCAGCCTCCCAGACCTCATACCTGGTTCATCGACCAGTCACAATCACAATACACCAGTTCAGCTTCTGCGATCATTTTTCTGCCGTGCCAAACTTGGTGTTTCAGGTGATCCTAGGAGTGGGATGGTGGCACCCGCAACATGTCAAGATCCATATGGAGTCTAACATGCTGTCATTCATTAATGATCAACTGGAGGGTGAATTTTCCTTGATTGACACTCTTAAGAAAACTCAAGGCTGTAGTTCTATCACATCCCTCATCTCTCCAGTGGGCATACCGTCTGATTTTACAGAAAGTTTAATGTGCTATCAAAGCATTTTCAATTCTGAAAAGGCAGATCATTTGCCTCCTCACACTAGATTTGACTGTGGATTTTATATGACGGTGGAGTTGGTATATATCAACTGCCCGTTGTATCCCCACACAGCAGAGGAGGAGGCTACACTCCCCACTTGGTTGGATGATATGCTGAAAAAGGGTTGGTTGTTTAAGGAGAAATTGCCAGTCGTGTCTCCCATTGTCTTTGCTAAAAAAGACAATGGTATCCTCCACCCCTGCATAGACTATGAACACTTAAATAAAGTCACAGTTTCAGATCCCTACCCCCTGCCTTTAGAGCAGGTGATAAGCCAAGCAATTGTCAAATCTTGGGTGTTCTCCAAGCTGGATCTCGTCAACACTTTAAACCAGATTTGGGTAATAAAAGGGCAAGAATAGTTAACAGCGATGTGGATGAAGTGAGGCATCTTTCAATTCTGCGTGATGCCCTTTGGGCTGAAGAATGCTCCCACTACGTTTCAACATATGATCAACTATGTACTAAGTGACCTCCAGTTTACTTGCACAGTCGCATATATTGACAACATTCTGGTTCACTTCTCAACTCCTGAACAACACACTATCAACTTGGAAGCAGTCGTGGCCGCCTTGCATAAGGCAGGCTTGTTTGTTAAGCCTTCCAAATGTGAGTTCTATAAGGAGGAAGTTACTTTTCTTGGGAACCTCATTACTAGAATTTTGTGAGAAATTATGATAAACAGGCACTATGAAGGCTATAAAATTATTAGCTCCATGGCTCTAGCAAAGATTGACTTAAGTGCAATGAAGTTATTAGTTCTGTTGCTATGGATAATGCCAATTGGATATACAGAATCCTGTATGAAAATAGACCAAAATTAAACTACGCAAGATGAAAATTTAAGTACTTTATTAATTAGAAACTAGAGATATTTATAGGGAAAATTTCGTTGTTCTTTGCAAGGATTTCTGTGATTTACCCGAGGTAATATCTTTCCTACCAGAGGACTGAAATTGTTGATTATCATTATTAAAATATTTGTGGTGTTCATATCTAATAGATCTCTTGTTAGATGCGATTGACCTTCTTAATGAGGGCTTAGCCCCTTCGAAATGATTGGTCATTTCAGATTGTTTGGGCATCTCAGATTGATGAGTTTATTTGGATTAGTTAGACTCACCCATCATAGGAGGTCTTTAACTCTGAAGGGTCTTTTTCCGGTCAAATTGAGAATCAGAAATACTCATCTTGGATTTTTCAATCTCATTAGACCAAGATATCAAATATTTATCTGAAGTAATTTTGGTCATCTTAGTTGTATCTCCAACAATGCCCCCCTCAAGATCTTGCCTAGGGGGCAAATACTTGTGAAGAAACCTACTATGCACTCTATTGATAACAGTGCCAGTATCAATAGCGGCAATGGAGTATTCCATACCCCAATAATAAATAATATGATAAGGACCATCCCATAAGGTGTCCAATTTGTAAATCTTTCATCCTGCCTAAGGTGGTAGAAAAGTACAAGATCTCCAACTTGATATTCTGGTAACGTGGGTCTACTAGCGTTAGTTCTGGTACCTTCCTTCAAGGTGGTAGCAGCAAGGGAACTTGAAGCCAATGCTTGCAATTGGATGATTTCATCAGCTAATCTCCTCATAGCTAAATCAGTAGTTTGTTGGGTAGCCTCTTCAAGTATAGGTTGTACACTTGAGGAGAGGATAAATTCTCGACCATATAAAGCTTTAAAGGAGACATTCCAATATTAAAATGATAGCTAACTCTATAAGCCAACATCGCACTAGGTAAGTAAAGGTTTCACCTACTAGGATCATTTGGAGGACATCTTTCAAAGAATAGCTACAAGGGTACCATTAGCCCGTTTGACTGCATTATTAGTTGAAGGATTATAAGGGGTCGCAAAGGACTAATAAGTCCACATTAGTTTGGTAAGCTCAGCCACAAATGAGAAATGAAATTAGTTCCATTATCTGATAATAGGACTTTTGGGCTACCATGCCTGTTGAAAACTTTCTTGAAAGGAAAGGACGCTGTCACCTTGGCAGTAACTGTGGAAACTGAAATAGCTTCAATCCATTTAGTAAAATGGTTAATAGCTAACAGAATATATTGATGTCCATAGGTGGCCATAGGGAAAGGACCCACCACATCAATACTCATAGTAGAGAAGGGTTCGGAAGGTACCACAATTTGGTGCTGGAATGTTGGATTTCCACCACGTTGTTGTTGGCACTTAAGACAAGATTCCAGCATGTTATCCCAGTAAAAATGATTCTTTAATCACTGTAGTGTCTTAGCAACAGCTCCATGACCTACAGCTTGGTGGGCCTCCATAATAGTATCAGTCCACGCAGAGGGCTGAATAAAGGTCAACCACTTAGATCCCAACTTTTTGTATAATGAACCTTCTTTAACCTGAGTGTCTTCGGTTAAGGATTGTAGCTTGGAGATAACATCCTTAGATTCATGGAAACAGAGCTCAGGTCTACCAATCAGGTCATAAATGCGATCTTCTTCAGCAGAAAATAATGTTAAAATAGGCAATTGAGAAAGGCCATCAGCATTTTGATATATAGCTTCAGCGTGATGTTAAATAGTGAAGTCATAATTTTGGAGCTTTAGAGCCCATCTAGCTAAGCGCCCATCCAGATCCTTCATTTTTTGTAACCACTTCATGGAAGCGTGATCTGTTACAATAGTGAAATGTTTACCATATAGATAAGGGAGGAAATGCTTGATGGTGGACAACACAGCGAGGCATTCTCTTTCAGTAACGCTATAATTGCGTTCAGACTTAGAAATGCTTTTGCTATAGTATGAAATGGGGTGATCAACCAGATTGGTATCATGTTGAGCCAGAATAGCCCCAATAGCAATATTAATGGCATCAGTAAATAGTATAAAAGGTTTGGAAAAGTTAGGATGGGCTAAGATGGGGGCACTCATTAAGGCTTGGCGCAACAGATCAAAGGATTGTTGCTGTGATTCTTCCCATACAAAAGGGACTTCTTTATGAAAAAGGTAAACTAAAGGTTCTGCAATCTCCAAAAAATGAGAAATGAATTATCATTAAAGCCAAATATCCCTAAAAACACTTGTATATTATGCAAGCTTTTGGGAACTGGCATGATCAAAATAGCATTTATCTTATTAGATAATGGTAAATTCTTTGCGATTAACTATGTACCAAAAATTCCATCTCAGTTTTAAAAGCACACTTCAATGGTTTAAGCTAAAGTGAAGCATGACACAGTTGGCCAAAAAATTCCTTCAAATGAGTCAAATGCTCATTAAAAGTGCGTGATAAAACAGTAACATCATCTAGATAAAGCAAAACACAAGAAAGTTTCAAATCCCCAAACAAGCCTATCATGGCTCGTTGAAAAGTAGCAGGGGCATTGCAAAGCCCCTGCGGCATACCAGTTAGCTCAAATAGCCCCTCATTAGAAAACAGAGCACATTTTTGAAGATCTTCTGGGACAAGATCAATTTGCCAATATCCACTCGCAAGGTCCATAGCTGAGAAGTATTGTGATCCAGACAATAATCTCAATGAATCATCTATGCGAGGTAATGAATAAAAATCTTTTTGAGTAATATTATTGAGTTGACAATAGTCCATAACCACTCGGTGACCCCCATCCTTTTTTCAGATGGTAGTGGGGGAAGCCCATGGACTCTTAGAAGGTGTTACTAGCCCGGCTTAAGGAGTTGTTTTAGTTCCACTGAAACTTGAGCCTCCTCAACTTTGGCTTTACAATATGGTCGAGCTCAAATAGGGGGAGTATCCCCAGTTTTTACTCGATGCTGTACCTCTTTCATTAGGCCAAAATCTCCTGGACTTTGGGCAAAGATATCCGCATATTCTTTAAATCAGGGCCTCAGTTTCAAGCTGTTGATCTGCCATAAGTGAATCCCAAAATTTGACATCAATTTGAGCAACAATAGGGGGATCTTCCAGCCCAAATTCGCGTAAATCTCCACATCCCAAGATGGATAATATGTCATTCACATGAGTAGGCCGCACATAGGCGATGGGATTATTGTGATTCAATCGCATAGGTCAGGAAGTGAGATTAGCCAGTAGAATTGAAACAGTCCCATCATAGGAAGGATCTAGAATACCCAGTCAGGGTAAGGCCTCCAAATGAGAGGGATTTTGGTGAACAAAGTTCTCTAATACATGATCAGGGGGTACAAATACTTGTACGCCCGTATCAACAATGATTTGAGCTTTGGGGAGAATAGTAAATGGAGAATTAGAATATAATGACATGCCCTCAGAGGCACAAGCAGACGGCGGTGGAAGTATAGTTCTTGGACCCAGGATGCGGTATTTGAGACGTGAGATAGAAGTGGGGTATTCCAATAAGCAACCATGTCGTTTGAGTTTGCCTTTGCTAGAGCAACATTATGTAAGATTAAAGGTACTCAGTACCCAATTAAAGAAAGGTACTTGTCTTTAAGACTGATTATTGCATCAAAATTGGTGATAAACTTAGTTCCTACGACCAGATCATAACGGTTGTTATCCAGTACCACTGCAGGGGCTGACACAACCAAATTTCCAAACTGCATCAGAAGAGAGGAATAGGCTCCTGTAGATTTAGTTTAGGAAGGTCCAGCAGTTCCATAATCTTGGGAATGGTTCAGGTCTGGAGCTAATTTGATTTTCTTCATAAGTCTGGAAGAGATAACATTGATAGGTGATCCCATATCAATGATAGCCAAAACTCTCACTTTACGAATGATGACTTCCACATGGGCTACATCAGTGCCAAAGTTAGGGATTGAGAATACTGAGGGATTAATCATTTGAATGGAATTAGAAAAAAAGAGGAAGCATAAGCAGAAATAGAGTTCTTGTTGGATAATTCGTCAGGGATATCAAGCTCATTGGGAGCAGATACCACATAACAATCTAAAGAAGAATTGAAAGGTTTTGACTGAGGCACCTGAGGTAGGTCAGCACAGAAAACCTCGTGCCTTATGCTGACTCCTCTTTTTTTGACTCCTTCGCTTGTTTTTTCCAACATTGAGACACCATATGGCCCACGAGACCACAATAAGTACATGTCCCCTTCTTCAGTTTTGAATTTAGGTTTAGGTGGCATTGCATGGATGTGAGAACGAGGGTTACTAGAGGAGGTCAGATGTACCACCCCATTAGGGATATCCATAAGCGCTTTTTTGATGTTGATAATGGAGCTAAAATTTCTTTTAAGTGATTTCAAGTGTAGTAGTAACTGAGTGCGAGAACTGAACACACTCATTACAGCTGATATAGCGTCACCAATGGTAATCTGGTCACAGGCAGCAAGAGTCTGGGCCTCATGGTAGAATTGTTTAGCGAAATCCTGTATAGACTCTCCTTGTTAAATTTGAATACTCATAAATACTTACTTTTGGTTGGAAATGATTTGATCACTCCCAAATTCCTTTATGAGAGCGGTTTCACTTGAGCCCACGTAGTTCAAACCTTAAGATGGGGAACTAATATTTCTTGAGTGGCCGACTTAGGAAAGAGGTGATATGGCGAACCTTTTGAAGATCAGTAGCTCCATCCTTTGCACGTGATAAACAAATAGAAAAGAATGGATGCTACCTTCACTCAGTTCAAAATTTATCCTTAAAAGTAGGTTTGAAAAGGGTGGCTTCAGTGTTCAAGACGTGCATGCCTGATACCGCGACCACTCCAACCTTGGAGGGTTCAGACTCTGTGATATGGCATGAGGGTAACTCGGTCAACTTAGTGTCTCAAGAGGTTCAAATTATCTTGTAAATTATGGACCCATTGGTTAAGATGGTCATTCATAGGTGCTCGGGTTAAGTTGGAAATTGCAGTGACCATCTCCATTTGTTTGGTCTCAAGTACTTCACATTTGGCAACCAACTGCTCAATAGGTGCAGTCAATGAAGCAAACCAGGTCTCTTGAGTAGTTTGATTTGCATCGCATAGCCAATGTGCATTCTCAACACCATCCAGTAAATTGATTAAAGAATAGTTCAGATCAGTCAGAAGATCTTCCAAAGACAAGAAACACCCTTGAACTATGGCTCAGATTTGGGTTTCCAATTCTTGTACTCAGGATACTGGGAGCATTGAAGGTTCAAAATCAGATGTTGGAAGCGAGTAGCCAGGGGACTAGGAGGTCCCAGGGGTCCTTGCGACCCATCTCTACCTGAAGGACCTGGAGGGACTTGTTGACCCACTGGACCAGGGGGACCACATTCCCCAGGAGGTCCCAGAGTTACCGATGGGGATTTAGGTGGTCCCAGTAGTCCAGGAGGACCAGTAGGGTCGTGTCTACCTTCTCTAATATTACCCGCCACTTGGACAAGATGTTGGGTTAGCCCATTAATCTCCCCAAGTTCTTCTCATGTTTGGCCCACAACTGATCCAGTTGTCGCTTAATCTCCTCCTCCAGGGAGGAAAGCTGATGGTGAATAGTGTTAGTGGCATTGCTAACTTGATGAGCTACTTCTTGGCTGATGTATCCCACAACCTCATTATCGATTCTCACCAACTGATTATAAATAACGTTGATTTCTCTTCTATTCTTGAGAATGGCCTCTTGATTAATCCTTCCAAAGTTGGATGTCATTTCATAAAATGAGAATAGTTGATAGTGAAATTGTTGCGCTAGAGTCAATTAGCACTGGATTTCAAGATGATGCAACCCCAAAATCTGGAGTAAATGGTGAATAGCAGGATGTACATAATGTCAGAGATACTGTTCAGTTCTGGCTAAACCAACTTTGGTAGGCTGTAACACTGCTCAGTTATAGAAATTCATCATGTTGTCAGCAACTTTAGATGCTCAGTCTCGATTAGGGCGAGCACTAGGCTGAATAGCCCCTCTGATCAAGCTTTTAATGGTTTCTTCAACATTTGCGGCTTGGATCTGATAGTTAAGTTGGTCAGGGCCCTCGATGGCCAAGTCCATTGAAGCTTGAAATTGTAATTTATTAATATTGGCAGAAGACAAATCTTGCTGGTTAGAGTATACTAATTAGGTGATACTCAAAGATTCCTCCAAAGAGGGGCTCTCTTCACTAGACATATTCAATGTTGTGAAAGTATGTTTTCACCAGGTAGCCTTGGAAGCATACCTGGCAGGGAGCATCAGTATTGGAATTTTTTGAGAAATTACAATAAACAGGTGCTACAAAGGCTACAAAATATTAGTTCTGTGGCTCTAGCAAAGATTGACTTAAGTGCAACGAAGCTATTAGAACCATTGCTATGGATAATGCCAATTGGATATACAGAATCCTGTATGAAAATAGATCAAAATTAAACTACGCAAGACAAGAATTGAAACACTAAATTAATTAGTAACCAGAGATATATCTATAGGGAAAATTTCATGGTTCTTCACAAGGATTTCCATGATTCACCTGAGGTAGATCTTTCCTATCAGAGGACCAAAATTTATGATTATCATTATTAAAACTATTTGTGATAATCATATCTATTAGAGCTCTTGTTAGATGCAATTGACCTTCTTAATGAGGGCTTAGCCCCTTCGAAATGATTGGTCATTTCAAATTGCTTAGTCATCTCAGATTGATAAGCTTCTTTGGATTAGTTAGACTCACCCATCATAGGAGGTGATAACTCTGAAGGTTCTTTTTACAGTCAAATTGAGAATTGGAAATACTCATCTTGGATTTTTCAATCTCATTAGACCAATATATTGAATCTCAATCTGAAGTAATTTCAGTCATCTAAGTTGTATCTCCAACACTCATCCTTAAAGATGGATACATGATTCCTCCCAATAAGTTGGACGCTATCCAAAAATGGCCAACCCCAACAACCTAGAAACAATTACAAAGTTTCTTGGGAACCATCATTTTTAAAGAAATTTTCCCTGGAACTTTCCCAGATTGCTGCCACTCTCCACACCCTTACAGGAAAGAATGTACCATTTTGCTGGACGCCCAAATGCCAACTGGTGTTCGAATTGATCAAAGATGTGTTTTTATCCCCTCCCATTTTGAAACACACAGATCCTTCCAAGCTGTATATCATTGAATGTGATGCCTCCTCAGTAGCAGTGGGAGTGGTGTTGCTCCAAGAGCATGATGGCTTGGAACATCTGGTCACCTATTTTTCCTAAAAGTTTACCTCTACGGAGCAGCCTTGGGCCATCTATGACAAAGAGTTGGCAGCAATAGCATGGGCACAAACTCATTGGAATACCTGTTACAGGGTGCTCAACATGAGTTAACGGTCTGCACGGATCACCAGGCTCTCTTGTATTTTTGTAAACCCCAGAAATTGGCCCACCAGCAAGCATGAACCTATCAGGACTTGTGCAGTTTCAGTTTCAAATATGAATTTGTAAATGGTGCGCTTAATGTACTTCTCAATTTCCTCAGCCAAAACCCTGCCCACTGTCCCACAGATTCAGAAGAAGTGGAACTTGTTAACATTATTCCCACTGACCAAATTTTGACAAATTGTTCCCCCGTCATTTCTTCTGCCACCCTTGCCCATGATGCTCCACTCGTGGCTCAGGTCTTAGCCAGTCAAATGGCCTGCCCTGAAGGGGTGGAGTTATTCGAGCATTTGACCCTTCAAAATCATAAACACTCTCTGTACTCCTTGGTGGAGGGACTCATCTATTTTAGATTATGAATCTGGGTTCCCCCTCTTTTCTGAGCTGAGGTATTTCATGCGCATCATGACCCTCCCATGATCAGCCATCCAGGCAACAAAAATGCATCAAATTGATAAAGTGAACCTATAACTGGGAAGGCTTAGCTAAAGAAGTTCTTGTTGGATCGCCAATTGTGTTACTTGTTCTTGGGCAAAATTGGACCACTCGGGAAGGAAGGGACTTCTGAACCCATTACAACAGGTGGAGGGTCCATGGACATCAGTGTCTGTGGACTTTATTGTCAAACTCCCCTGCTCCAAGGGGTTTACAGCAGTGATGGTGGTGGTTGATCGCTTCACCAAATTTCCCCTTTTTATTCCATGTACTTCTGTGATCAGATCTGAAGAGACCACCCAGCTCTTTGTACACCACATGTTCTCGATATTTGGTCTCCCACAGGAGATCATCAGTGACCATGGACCCCAATTTACAGCACAATTTTGGAATGAGCTTTTATCTATCCTAAAAATCACCCCCTGTCATTCCACTGCTTACCACCCCAGTTCGACGGACAAACTGAGCGGGTTAACTAAATTTTGGAACAATTATTGCGCTGTTACACTTTGGCCGCCCAGGATACATGGGCCGATGACCTCCCTCTCTCCCAATTCACTTGCAACAGTGGTACTCATGCCTCTACGGGTTTTCTCCCTATGAAGCCACGTTAGGTTATAACCTCTCTACCTTGGTCATGTTCTTATATAAATCTGGAGGTTCCTGCAGCCGCAGATCACGTTAGCATATCCTGTTGACCCAGTCCTTAGTACACGAACACCTCACAAAAGCTATCAATGATAATAAGTGGTTTGCAGATCGAAAATGGCTTCTTAGTCATGATATCACAGTTGGTTCTCACGTCATGTTGGACACTCGCCATCTGAAGATGCTGGTACCTTCCCAAAAGTTTTCAAGCAAACAATTGGGTCCCCAATTGGTGGAGGAAGACTTGGGTAATGGTGCTTTTCAGTTGAAGCTTCTAGCTCATTGGAAACAGCATCCCATCTTCCATGTGTCCCTATTGTCTTCATTCAAGGGGAACATCCCCGCCAAACCTAAACCTATTGTGATAGAGGTTTTGGAAGAAGATGAGGTGGAAACATCTTAGCATCCCGCAAATCCCAGCAGTTGGTCCAGTAACTTGCAGCCTGGAAAGGGTATCTGGCTTTATGAGAACAGTTGGGTTAAGGCTCATGATTGAGCTAACTGCATGGAGTTGGTCAATGCATTTCACAAATCCCACCCTAACGCCCCCACGTCCCCCCAAAAGGTCGCAACAATTATGGCGATTAAACTACCCAAGGCGCACAAAAATGTGGCCCTCGTGCATTTTCCTGGTGGGGGTGCCCTTCCTTTGAAAAAGGAAAGGGTAATGTAAGTCCAGTGGAACGTCCCCTGTGTATAAATTGGGTCCTCTTCATGTTTCCAAGCAAAAGGCTCTGAAGAAGATGGCTGTACCCCTCGTCACCCAGGGCGATCCCACCCACATGGTATATGAGCATTGGGTAACAGCCCTCCCTCTTTGGATCCCTCCCCAGTGCCCACATTCATCTCTCCCAAACTTGTACGCCTGATCAGGGAAATTTGCGCCAAAATTGCCAAAATGAAGTCAACTAGTCCAAAAATGAGTGGACTCAAGCCTGATGATCAGGATCTACATAGTTGGAAAGGAATGAAGATTGACTCATCAGCTGGAATCACTGAAAGTTTTGGTTCAGTCAAAACCTCAATTATCAAAATTAACCCCCCCCCAAAATTGTCAGGGGATGATACTCAACGTGCAGGTAGAGCATTGGACACCATTGATGACAGTTCGAAGCTCCCTTCTAGCCAATCAAGTGTCACAGCTGACACAACGCTTTTAACTGAATGAACAGCCCAGCGATTGGGTACAGGCAGGTTGGGCATCCCAAACCCA
Organism: Massospora cicadina; assembly: GCA_022478985.1. Taxonomy (NCBI): domain Eukaryota; kingdom Fungi; phylum Entomophthoromycota; class Entomophthoromycetes; order Entomophthorales; family Entomophthoraceae; genus Massospora; species Massospora cicadina. Next base: position 49,834 of record JAKSZP010015031.1, read on the forward strand.
TTCCCAACCAACTTGGGACCGCCCCTACTTTGGTGGCCTTGTGAAATTCCTGCTGCTCATTGAGCTAAATGCTGTTGCGCCAACCATCAAAAATATAGTCAAGTCTCAGTTTGGGCGTTCAAGGTTGAACTAACAGCGACTTGGCCTGCTGATGAATCCTTCAATGTCAGTTCCCAGTGAACCTATCTGTCTTTTTTTAGTACTAGATGGTAACCTATCTGTCTTCATTTCTGAATAATTTGCCATTTAGGTTGAACTTGAGGGACCTGATCCTGGCTTATTTCCTCTCCAATCGACCACTATTTAATCAGTTGAATCACACTGAGAAAATTGGTGGTCAATTTTTCTTCTTAAAATTTTCCATTATAAACATTCCCAAAAAATTTAGTTTTTTTTTGTTGAAAATTAATCCGCCTTTTCCGCTGACACTTATACACCCCTTGGGGTTAACAGCCAAGTTTTTCTGGTATCCTATTATGTGCCTGTATAAGATTCTAACTCACCGGCATCATGGGTAAAACTCCTTTCCAGTTTCATATCCATCATACCAGCAGCAGTGCCTTTGGCGTTCTGATTTGCTAGTCCAGGTGCTCTGGCATTTAAGCTGGCAGCCTGGTTTAATTCTTACTTGCTGTTTGCCTGAGACTATCTGATTGTAATGTTATAGGACTAAGTTGAAATATCAAAGGAAGGTAAAAATTGATGAATTGCATTTGCTGCTTGATCTTCTCTTGTAACTGTCTTGTCTAGATTTGGCATCACCTCTGATTGAAGTTCTATAATCTTCTAAGAAAACTTTCTTATTGCATTCTCAGGCTCTTTATTATTATCACTGGTAACTTTTATGAACCAACAAATTTGATATTCCAGGTTCTCTTCTGTATAAAGACATAAATAGGAAAAATTTTAAAATTTTATAAAATTTAGCTGGTAAGCCATCAATGCACTTGGGAGGTATTGGTCTCAGTGTAATGTATTGGTAGCGGCCATCTTGCATAATATTGAGATCAATATTCTATAATCTCATTATATATACCCATTAGTTGATGGATTATAAGGCACTGAGAATAGTTGTTGAGTTCACATGATTGTGGCTGAGATCCTCACAACTCTTGAAGTAAAGTTTTTCCATTTATAGCATAGCAGAACCTGCATTTAGCCATGCCTAGTAAAATGTTTTTATATAAAAGTTAGTAGTAGCTTTAGAAGTCTGCACAAAAATAGCAATTGATTTGACCCACTTTATAGAATGACTAATAACTACAAGGATGTATTAATTTTTCCCTGTAGATTCAGGTAGTGGACCTACAAAATTTAAACTGATGGTCTGAAATGGCTTCTGAAGAGTCATGGGCTGATACTTGTACTTTGCATTATGTGGCATCTGCTTTTTAGTAGTGATGCAAGTGTCTAAGACTTCCACTTTAAAGCACAGTAATTTTTCCTAATAGTAGTGATCCTTGAAACATCACAAGGTTTTCTGGCTCCTCCATGTCCTAAAGTATTGCAAGCTTCCATTATAACTGGTACCTGTTCTGAAGGTCACAAGTAAGGAAGCGAGTCAGTTCTGACTTTCTTATAAAGTAACCCGTCAAGGACTATAATATTTCAAGAATTTCATTTCAGCAACTTCTGAACTAATTAATCTTCATTTCCCAAGAGTCTGAATTTATAAGTAGGCCATGTAACTGTTCAGCTTTGCTATTGTCTAGATGTTGTAGGACAGTCAAGTCAGTCCATCCATGTTCATGTGCTTTACTACATCTCAGTGAATGGTATTCATGCCATAGTGCTGAAGTTTGAGAGCGCAGTGGGCTAGTCTTACTATCAGATCTTCCATGTTTTTAGAGCCACCTTAAAGAAGCGTGGTCTGTAACAACAGTAAAGTTTTTACTGTACCAGAAGAGCCATAAATGTTTCACTGCCAGTAGAACAGCTAAGCACTCTTTCTAGTGGTGCTATGATTAATCTTAGCTTTTTAAAGCGTTTTTCTTTAATAGGATATTGGGTGTTAAATGCATCCATCATCCAATAGGTAGAGGATGGCGCCTATGGTTAAGTTGGAGGCGTCAGTAAACATGATGAATGGCTTCCCATAGTCCAGATGTTGTAGAATCGATATTCTTTCAACAATCTTTTCATGGACTCAAATGCAGTTCTTTGCTCAACTCCCAAACAAAATGAGTATATTTGGCAAGCAAATGGAAAAGAGGTTGGTGAGTTGAGCAAAATTAGGATTAAATTGATGATAATATCCCATAATCCCTAAGAATACCTGTATGTTTCAAAGAATCTTAAGCTCATACAATTGGAGATTGCTTCAATCTTAATTTTACAAGGGGTTGAATTCTTTCCCATGATATGGAATGTCCTAAAAATCCCAGTTCCTGCTGGATAAAAGGTACAATTAGCAGGTTTTAATTTGATGTGGTTCTCTCAGGGCCATTAAAAATCTGACTTGAGGTGGTCCAGATAATCAGTAGATGTTTTGTAAAATACTGTTTTGTCATCTAGGTACATATTCACAGTGCTTAGGATATTATCTTACATGATGTGATCTATCACCCATTGGAATGAGGTGGGAGCATTGCATAAATATTAAAGATTTATAGGTTGAAAATGATCCTTCCATGCATACCATTATGTATTTTTCTTGGTCTTCTGGTGACAGATCTGTATGCAAGTAGCCCATGGCGCAATCCATCACATAGAAGAAATTTTAGCCAGAGAGTCAAGACAGAGCATCTGTTGGATTTTTTTGCGTGGGAGATGCTCGCTGGTGCTTGTTTTACCAAAAATACAACAATTGGGGATTGAAACCACAGAACATAATAATAAAGTTAATTAAGAAACAAAAACTAGAAAGTTAAGTGTTTTAAAGTTTTTATTAAGCGCAACAGGGGGTTAAGGAAAAAATGGACCTTCTTGATATCCAACTAGTCAGTATTTAAACTGCTCGAGGGTCAAAGGGAATTTCAATGATAAATTCAGAATGGCTTGTTACCATTCAAATAAGGAAATTAGAATTCAGCCTATTAAGGCTTGGAAAACTCACTTCACGTTGGCTGAATGGTGGACGGGAATTAATTTTTGGTAATACATACAGTGAAATAAAGACTTAACCAATTCCAGCCAATCCCCATTAGCTAAATTGTTTCACCTTGGGGGACCTCCACCACGCCTAAAAAAGGGGGTTTGTCCCCGCTTAGGTATTTGAAGGAAATTTAACGTGGTAGGGGGAGAAACTGCTGATAGACTCCCCATGTTCCCTTGCATGGTCAGGCAATTAGACTGCCTGACTTCATACTAATTGACCAATTAGTATTTGTAACAGTGTTACCCAAATTGTGGGGTTTCACCGATAATTAGCCAGGGTCTTTTGGCCTATTTCTTGCTATTATCATTTAAATCAATCAGGTTATTATCTTGGACTTGTAAATGTCCAACAATTCCCTTTTTCAGCCGATTTTGGCCCACAACGTTTTATCTTGTAGCTGAGAGGGCAAATATATGACATCGTCCCTTAAGAATATTGGGGGGGAGAATAGGGCCGTAGGAATCAGCCATGGACTCAGTTGATAGTAATTCCTATAGCAAGGGATTTGATGGAGCACTCCTCTCCTCACTTGTAAGTGACTACAAAAGGAACTTCTTAAATATACCCTAGTTTCTCCCTTCTTGGGGTGATATGATTGTGATAATAAAGCACCAAGTCAGATACTTGAGAGGAAGGAAGAGGGGCCGGGAGCTCATTAGTGGCTTGACCCTCTTTTGTAACAGATTTGGCCAATTTAGTCATAGCCGCTGATTGTAACTGATTGATGTAATGTGCTAAATTCTTCATGGCTTGCTCAGGGTCAGTCCTATCAGTGAAAATGTCTTAGGCTAATAATGCTGGCACCCCAGGTTTCCATCCATACAACACACGGAAAGGAGACACCTTAAGGATTTGGTGGTAACTGATAAGGTAAGCCATAAGGGCACCTGGTAAGTACTGATCCCAGTGAAGGGGGTCTGAAGTGTCCATTTTCCATAATAACGAGACCATGGTCCCATTGGATCTTTCCACAGTACCATTGGTCAAAGGGTTGTAGGGAGCAGAAAAGAGCTGTTGCAACCCATGGAGTTTGTGAGGATCTTCACCACTCGGGAGGCAAAGTTTCTACCATTATCACAGAGAAGAACTTGGGGGCAACCATGTCGAGTGAAGATATATTGATGCTAAAAAGTGGCCGTGGCTTTGGCTGTCTGAGCTGGGATAGCCACAGCCTCGACCATTTGGTAAAGTGATTAATACCTACCAAGATGTATCGATTTCCGCCCGTAGTTTGGGGTAGGGGTCCAACCACATTGAGACTTATTGTGTGGAAAAGCTGTTGAAGGGTGGTAGGTTGAAATTGATACTTGGTTTTGAAGCTGGATTGCTTTTTACATATTAGACAGGCATCTAAGACTTCGATGATGGTCTCCATGATTCCCTCCCAATAGTAGCGTTCTTTTACTCACTCATAGGTTTTCTGCACTCTGATATGCTCTAGGAGGGCATGTGACTCCATAATGACAGGTACTCGCTCTGAGAGTCGGAGGCAGGGTAACCAGTTCACCCCTACTTTCTTATATAGATGCTCATTATCCATCTTTGTGTTATGGAAATGTCGAGCTAGCATCTTCTGAACTGGTTCTTCCTCATCCTCCCAAGCCTCAGGGGTCATTAGGAGATCATATAGCCTCTCTGCCTCACTATTATCTAGGTGAAGGATGGGTAGCCGAGTCAACCCATCAACATTCATATGGCTCATCCCAGCCCAGTGCACAATGGTCATATCATAGTGCTGGAGCTTCAAAGCCTAGCGTGCCAACCGCCCAGTGGAATCTTTCATATTTTGTAACCACTCTAAAGAGGCGTGATCAGTAACCATTTTAAATGAGTGAGAAAAAGCCTTTGGGGGGGTCATGGAACCATCATAATTTTTGCCTGTCAAAGTAAAAAAATCCGCTTCAAAAACCCAAATTAATTTCAACCTACCCCCCCCTTTTTCCCCAAATGTTTAATGTGGGGACCCCTACCCCCTACGGGGGGAAATCGAAAACTTTGGGAGGATTAAACACTTTCAAATGGTGGGGGTTTGGGTATCCCAGCTCGAACGGCCAC
>JAKSZP010015032.1:0-54762 GCA_022478985.1 Massospora cicadina
AAGTGGCGCGACGCTCCTCTGGAACAGGTGCTCATATTTTGAAATCCTCTGGCACCTTTTACATCTCCGTTCCTAGGTGCTCAGAGTTCACACCAGGCCTGCTCCTGCAGCAAATTAAAGAATTCTAACGTTATTAGCTCTTTATCCTTGGGGTGAAGCGTTACCTGGCCCTCCTCCAGATCAAAGTGTAAAGAGTACTTGTGCCACCATCTCATGCCCAGAACGATGGGGTGGGGAAGGTTCTAGATAGCTCAAAATCTTTCCAGAAGTAGTAGAATCCCTATTTGAGCTTGATCCTGGGCTTAATCTCCCAGAATTCTGACAACTTGGAAGTGTCCACGAGAGGCACAGTATCTTTGTTTTAATTAGTTCTTTCAATTTCTTGGTTAACTCTTGGTCCAGGTAGTTTTCTTTAGATCCAGTGCCCACTAGAGCCCACAGTTTTTATATCGACCCTTTTTCCCTACTTCTTTTGCTTTGAAGTAAACGGAATAAGCAGATAAGAGGTACCGTTTTTTTTATTGAGCAAAGAAATGCAAGCGGGAATCAGGTGAAGGTTTTAGGTGGGTCTGCCCAAGCCTCTGGGAGTTGCTGGTGCAGGAGCCACAGGGCGTGGGCAGTTTCACTGGAGACCATCTGCTCTTGCTGTCCCACATGGTTTGATAAAGGCTCTGACTTTGCGCAGCATCCACAAAATCTACCGTGGATCCTAGGCACAGGGGTCCTGGCTTGTGCCAAAACTAGCTGGTTATCTACCTGGGAGGCAACAGTGACATCTTCCTCTAAGATTGCCCCCAGTCAAGTAGTGGCCATAGCCATGAGGATGTCCAAATGAAGGTTCTGTCTAAACATCCATGTGATCTGGTAAGGAGTCACTTTTACAGCTTTAACTAGAGGCTGGAACAGCCAGGCGTACTCCTTTATGGCCATCCTCCCTTAGCTGAGGGCCAAGAGCGCTGACCAGGTGTCATCCCAAGAGTCATTTGGGGTGGTGGCTCTTTAAATCAAATGGAGGCAGTCCTCCAGAGAGGTTGGAAGGGCCAGCTGAGTTCCCAATAGGTTGGTAATCCAGATGAGCAGGTTCTTTGGCAGGTCCGCTATCACATGGGCAATCTGGAGGACACTGTCATAGTCCCTCAGTGGCTGCGGTGAGGCAGGCTTGCAATATAACGGAAAAGAAGATTCTGTGCATTACATTCAACTTCTCCGGGGTCAGTGCTTGTCTAAACTAGGATGTGGCGTCAACATGTTGGACATAAGAAACAGAGTTCCTTGGGATGGGAGGATGCAAGCGGCCTCCCTTACAAGGAGCAGGATGGAAAAGATAACCATCAGGAGAGTTGTTGTGTGCTCATATAAAGTGGGTAGAGCTCTCATATGAATTCCCAATCCTATCCCATAAAAGGGAGATAAAAACTTCATCTAGTGTGACGAATGAGGTCCTTCCACATTTCAACAAAACAGTTGGGCAAGAGGGCCCAAGAGAGGGCCCACAAACAGGATAATGCAGATGTGATCAAATGCTTCATTTGTTGGCTTGATGAGCGGTTATTGATGTATCTTTGGATATATTAAGGACGATGTCAACACTGAGGAGAAGAGTCTTTTTCCAGAGAGGACGTACAGAGAGGCAACTGCTCTGTCAAAATCTGAGGAATGGTACATTTAGCGCTCAAAATCCAAAGTTCCTCCAAAATCTCAACAAAAATTTTAAAGATTTTATAAATTTATTCTCAATTTTATAGGTTTTTATTCTATATACTATAATATGAAGTTGTTTAAACACCTTCATCTGGTTGTATTTTTTTAGGATGTGGGGAATGTGGGAATTTGTTCTACAGAGATTGTGGGTGGCCGTCTCTCCACAGGCCTATATCAGTAATTTCAGCCCCAATATTTCCATCTGGGCCCATTCTAAACCGTTTGTTAGGTACCTCAGGCGTTATGGAAACTTTTCTGCATTTAATATCACTTATTGGTGACGAATTAGAGCGCAGCATTTCCATTTTACTATATCACAAACTTTAAAATAAAAAAAATCATAGAAGTTTTCTGGCAACTTCTGATTCGTTTGACTGCTGTCCCCCCAACTCTTGACACTTCCTTTTTTGGCATACTTCAGCTTGGAAGCCCCTGATTTGCTGGGCTGCCCAATATAATGGCTCTCAATATTTTAACTAGCAGCAGATTTGACTTAGCAGCTCCTGATTTGCTGAGCTTCCAATTGTCATGGTTCTTAATGTTACCATTTTTGGCATAACTTGGCTTGGAAGTTCCTGATTTTCTGGACTGCCCTTTGCCATTGTCATCATCATTTCTCAGTTAAGCGAAATATGTGTTGAAAGTCTTTGATTGGCCCAATAGCTATTTACAGTGGCCCTTGCCATCTCTACTCTAAGGCTTAGTCAATTTGTTGGCATCTGATTTTTAGAATGCTATTTACAAGGGTCGTTGCCCTTGAACCCTACAATTTTATTATTGCTATTGATATTACTAAGAGCCCCAATCCCCACCTTATGTGGGGTCAGGCTATGTGGTGACCAGGCAGCGCCTTAAACATCAAAAATATAGCATATAATAACAGATATGAAAACCAGGACAAAAGCCTGAGGTAATTAATAAATTATGGATATAATAGTTGCACTGATGGTATTTTTAAATATAATTGACCTTTGTAATTACTAGTGTCACAGGCTCCAAGGCGAGGTTACAAAATTTTATTTAGTACAGAGTTGGCAGCTAACTATAAAATAGTAGACCACAAACTGAGTTCATGACTAGTATATTTAAATTTTATTTGGGGAAGGCCAACCAGGGGACAGACACTTCCAATAAGACACTAAACAACAAACAAACTTCAGTGAGAGGAGGGCACCCCAGAGAAGCAGACGCTATTCCTGTTGCCAGCGGGAGCGCCAAGAGAAGGAAGGGGGGTTACATGTGCAGGGGCTTGCGCCACTATAGAGTACATATGTAGAAAGGGGTCTGAAGTGATGAACCACAATGGGAACCAGGATGAGACCATCTGGCGGCGACAGGGTGGAGGTACCCAAACAACCATGCTTGGAAGTGATCCACATGGTGCAATTGGAACCAGCGTATAGCTTCTTGGGGGGGTGGAGCCTGAGATAGCATCTAGGATAATCATGTGGATAGTCCACATAGCAATTGCAACTACCAAGGCATGGAGAGAAGGTGGAATAGGGGAAGCCATGGATAAAGGAAACATGTCCTTAGACAGGCTGAAGGGCTGTGCCTGATCCTGGCGAAGAAGACGTTGTACATCACGAGAAATTGCTTTTGATGGAGGGCACTATTTCAGGTGGCGAACCAGCGTTCCATACTGGCCACACATGATGCAAGATGAGTGCAAAGCATTTGAGTGCTCTGCAGTATGGTATATCCATCTCAAGCAGTTCCACACATGGGAACAAATATGTGGCTTGTAGAAGAGGGTGGCGGGCGTACTTTAAAATGGCTTTCTGGGTATCCAGGGGGTAGAGGATGTCCACCATGTACAGATAGTCCACCCTGGCCATGGTAGGGGGTCTCATGGGTATTACTCCGTTCAGAATGGGTAGTTCTTTTACTTCCTGGGTGAAGTGAGGAGAGGGGCGCCCCCTATGGGTGGTTTTCCCACAGATGTGCATTCTCCACTAAGCACTTTGCATGGAGAAGGATCCATTTGAAGTAGGGTGATGTCCCATGTGGGCTGCAGCAGAAGGATGTGAGGCAAGGTACTTTACAGAGAGTATGGGGGGAGGGTTGCTGAGGCCCAGGGCTTGGGAGAAGTTATAGGGGGCCACGCGTGACCAGTGCTGCTCTGAGATCTTTGGATTGGTGACAACAGCGATCCAAGTGCCAAGGATTTTGGCAGCGTGGACCTCATAGTTGAGCAGGCCCATGCCACCACTATGGCGAGGGCCAAACATGACATCCAGGCGCACTGGATGTGGGCGGCCTAACCAAAGCCACCCTTGCAGAAGGGCTTAAAATGACTTGAAAGAACAAGGTGAAAAAGCGATGACGTGGGCCCCAAGCCAAACTTTAGAGAGGAGCATAAAGTTGGCTAGCACTACCCTGCTTGTAAGGGAGTTCTGGCAGGCTTTGAGGGAAGCTATGCGTTTTGTAACGTTGTCTAGAATATGGTTTTCTATCACCTTTGAGGCGTACCCTCCCGCCTCCAGCCACACCCCAAATGGTGGACTGGGCCAGCGGTGGGGCTTGGCACAAAGGGGAGCACAAGTGGGGCGGTGTGGGGTGGGCAGGCAAGCAATCCCATGAGCAAGTTGGTGAATCAGGTAGAAAACGGGTAACTGGGGACCAGCGGGCTTGATACCGACCAAGGAGAAAAATTTTGGTATTGGAGGCGTTAAGTGCAGTATTACTTACCCTGGGTTAAACCTGGATAGTAGCTTCAAGCTCACGTGCATCATGATTGTTAGGCACCCCAACCACACAATCATCAGCAAACACCAACATCTTGACTGGTGCTTGGCCTTGCACATAGACACCTGCTAGGTGCGCAATCATATTTCTGAAGAATTGGGTCAAGGCTGAAGTTATACAAGAGAGGGCTAAGAGGGTACCCTTAGCGTAGGCCCTTTGAGGGCGGACTACATCCGTGAGGAAGACTAGACCATGTATAGCCATTGTGGCGGATTCAATTAGCAACATCACCCAATTAATGAAGTGAATGGGGAGGCGGAACGTGTGGAGGCAGGCTCTGAGGTAGGTCTAGTTGACTCTATCATAGGCCTTCTGCTGGTCTAAAAACACAAGTGCTCATGAAGCCGTGGATTGACAGACTTTGGCTACGGTGTGTATATTGTCCCAAATTGACCTTTTGGGGTAAAGCCAAACTTTTCAGGGGAAAATAGACAGTTAAAACAACCCCTAGACGGGTAGCCATAATATAATAAAATCTTTTGTGTCTGTGTTAGTGAGTGAAATGGGCGCCAGTTGGCCAAATCCAGCTTATCCCCTTTCTTGTATAACGTTATTATGAAGGCCTCTTGCCCTCCAGGTAGGTGGCGCGTTTCAAGTAGGCATTGGTTAAGAGGCAAGCAACAAGGAGAATAAATCTTTAAATACTTCTTATAGAACTTAATAAGGGATGTTGTCTGGACCTGGGAATTTCCTGTACGGTGCACCACAAATGAAAAACCAGAATTTTCCTGAGTAATCAAATTCAGAAACTGCGGGAATCAGGAAATGGTGCAGATATGTGCACTTTTGAGAAACTTTTTACTTTTGGCTGGTGGAATTTAATCAGATCAATATAATTCAGAGTAATATTTTTGTATTTCGATCTCCACTTCAGCCAGTGTATCCACAATGGAGTGGTCTGGCCTCCACACTTGTGTGCAGGCCAAGCTCTTGCACATGTAAAGAATTCTCACTAAAGTAAGCAGAGCACCTATCACCTGCTATTATATTCTTTGCTTTATACTGAACACAAACCTGATGCTTGTGCTGTCTTACCAGTGCGTTGAGGCAAGCGGACACTTTCACCCACTTGCAGCTATAAGATGGGCTGTAGCCTGCAGTGGGGACATTAGACCCCAGGTGGTCCAACTCTGCCAGCGTGCGCAAGATGACTGCCAAGGCAGCCCACTAGTGACAGGAGGAGAGGTGACGAGCATGGAAGATTGTGTTCGCCTTAAAGGTTGACAAGGTGGAAATTGGGTCTGCACATAATGGTGCGATGAACTCTGGAGCCAAGGTCACAGTTTCCACCTATGAAGAAAATTTTGGCAACGTGATCTTGGTGGTGTGGAGTTTGCACCATTTTGGCACCTGGGCTGCTGAAATGGACAGATGGAAGGAAACTGATACCATCCTGTGGTCAGAGAAATTGATTTTTATCGTGGCAAAGTGGAAAAATTGGGATTCATTTTTCAACGGTGTGAGAATAAGGTCGATGCAGGTTATGGACCTTAGCAAGCTGTTGTGCACATAGGGGCAAGACATGTTGGTGGGTAGTGGAGCATGTGCGGCAGAGTATCAAACAATCCTAAGGGTGGCTTTGAGAAAACAAAGTTCAATGTGCTCTGTGGGGGTGTAGGCAAAGAGGGCCAGCAGTCTATGGGTTGAGTTTGTTCAGCATTTCATGTCGCCAACAACAAACAAGTCAGGGGGTAGTGGAAGAGAATTGACACCCAAGAAGAATTCCTGACAATCTCATGCCAAGGTTAAGGCATAAATGTTGATGACAGCGTGCACTTCATCACTCTAAAAAAGGAGACTACAAGGATGCAGCCGTCAAGGTAAGAATGTGATGAGATAAATTATAAACTACAGTGCATATGAAAAAGCACCCCCACAGTGCATAGACCAAAAGGAAAGGGAAGGGAGGAGCATGGTTGCCCATGCTTCCTCTGCACTGCATGAACAGTGGGTTTTCTGAATGGCCAGGATTTCCACGGGTAAATTATATTTTAAAAAACTCAGTTTTCTAGCCTGGTATGGCGAGGCCTTGAGTCCAGAGATGTTCAACATTTATAAAGTAAAGGCTCTCCCCATCACACCTTAGGTGCGAGGGGAAGGGCACCCAAGCCCTTCAGCTTTCTCTTTTTCAGCATGTCGCTGTATGGCAGCGCAGGTGTTCTGTGCAACAGAGTATGGTTCAGGATGGGAAGCTTTTGCGGTGGCTTTTGCGTTGGCTTTTGCCTTCTGGTTTTTCCCCACTGTGGGACAAGTTTTTGACGTTGTTTGCACTTGAGGTGCACTATCGCATCAATCTGGAATTTTTTAGAGATTTTATTGGGCTCTTGGGCCCAATTGATGATTGGTCGCATTGGTCAGGTGAAACCAACTCACCCATTGGGTTATCAGCTTGGGTGGCCCAATTGGCTTGGGCGTCCCAATCTGATTGGTGGAGGGATTCGCTTGCTGCTTCCACCACAAAAGTCTCAATGTCCTCCTGGAGCTGGATGGTGGGATTGTGGATGCGGTCTTGGCCGCCTCCTTGGCCACCGCCTTGTAGGCCTGCTTGGCCTTCTTATGCTCCTGTGGGGACACTGGTTTTACTTGGATGTAGCAGCCTTGCGCTCCCCATGGGAAGGCTGTGTCAGTGTCCATTGTCAGTTTGTAGTGGGCGTCTGCACCGCACATTGCATCTGAGATTATTTAATGTTGGGTAATGCCCTCCTTGGTGGGGCAGGTATGGGCCTTGTGGCCAAAAGCGTGACAGAAAGTGCAGATAGGAGGCGCGCTATCCACAGTGACCCTGATTGGGCGGTAGTCTTGCCCATTGATTTTGATAAAATGGTATGTGGGATTTGGATCAAATCTTCCACTATCCCTATGGATGGGGTGAGAACAGTGATCACCTTGCCTGTGCACAGGTCTGGCATGAGCATAAATTGCTGCATCTCAAAGGATTGTATTTCCCCATATTCAGCAAGACCGACTTTCAGGTGGTACTCTAGCATAGTGCACTTGAACGTTGTAGGTAGGAAGTTGAAAGTTACAAAAACTTGATTCTATTTGACCCAGTGGGTGTACTTCATTTTGACTACCCATTGACTGTCTGGGAGGTTGACTAATACATGTACTTTTACGACTTTGTCTGCCACTTCTTTAGTTTCAAATCCAAGATCCAGCCAACTTTAAGGCATGGAGTGGGGGGGTGACATACACCACATTCAAAAAATGTGTGTGTACATCTCTACAAAACTTTTCCTAAAGCGCCATTTGTTGAATATACAAGAATATATGCACCCCATATACTACCGACAATAGTGGTTGAGAGTGCAGCATATTGATGAACTGGTTGCAGCGCTCTTACTAGGCCAAAATTTATGGGGAAACGGTAACTGCCGGTTTTCATTTCTAATTTAATTTATTCTGCCAGACTCACCAGGGCGTTTACAAAACTTGGTTAATGTGGGGCCAACACCTGTGCTATTAACTTTACTCACCCAACTGCTCCCTGACATAGGGCACCAACTAATCTCCTCGATGAAATTATTAAACTTTACCTAAACTTCAACAGAATAAGTTGCAAAAGTGTTTGCAACTAGAGAGAAAAGTTTAGAAGGAGAAAAAGAATCGTTATTAGTATATTGATCTTATATTTTAACATTTACGTAGCATACCAATTGAATCCTCTATCTACATATCAGTAATAATATAAGTGTTAAAAATTGATATGACTGGATGATAAGTTATACAATCCAGCATATTGTAAATTAAAATTGAGGTGAGCCTCGAGATTGAGTGGAAATTATACTGATGTGAAGCGTATTGATCATAGTATCGATAGTTTGGCAAGTTGAGGGAATTCCGCTGAAACCTTGATATAGACAAAAACTTCTAAAATGGAATTAATAAGAGATTAATAAGCAGAAGAGTGAACTGGACCTAGAATACTGAGATAAGTGTTGAGTAGAAGAATGAGAGGGGGAGGTTTTTTGAGTCTTCTGCAGATAGGTTCTATGTTTTTATATTAAATAAAAGTGTTAGTTGGGGAAATTGCTCCACATTCTATATATACCAGTTTTTACTAAGGATCAGCAATCTGCATATTGTCCATTCCATTGCTCAGTGGTTAATACCCTGTGTAAACCAGCTTGGCGGATTTAACCTGTATTGCCAAAAAGTTAACTGTGGTGCTCACTAAGGGGCCACTGGTCAACTGTAGCATATCAGCACTAGGGCATGATGGCAAGCCCTCACTCTTTATGTAAAATTAAATCTGATTTAATAACCAATACACTGGGTAGTCAATGGAGTCAATCAATGAAGAGCTGGCACTATTCATGATGATGGATCCAGGGGATAAATACTATGATAGAATTGCAGTTAGACTCTTGTCCCGTGTTAGCATCAGATCAACATGGCTGGTCCATAATTTTGACCCCTCAGCAACTGCGAGGTATTATGGAATGGCTTTTGTGAGGGTACTATCTTTATGAAGATGATGTGGGGAACATGCGCTGAGTTTGTTTTATAACCAATGGGACCAAGAATCCCATTACGCATTTTTTATGTCTTACCTCAATGCTACCACCACAGGGCTTCTCACTGGCTCATAACACATGTAGCTGAGGAATAATTGGTTGCGTATGTTCATCCTTTGATATGCCAACTACTGCATGTTTTGGCCTGACATAATATTGAGATCATGGACGTCATGCAGTTTGTTCAAGTGCAACAGAATGATACTCGCCTTTTACTTGACCATCTCAATCACTTTTTCTTGGAGGTCAAGGGGGCGCTAGTGCACATGGACAGTCATGTCATGGATGTCCACCGTCTCTTAGACGAATTAGTTCCATAGTTGAATCATGAGCTACGGTGAATAATAGGGGAATTTTTAGACTGGCGCGGCCTATTGGTGGAATGGATTTGAGATGTCACAACGTTGGATAGTAATACTGGGCGGTTTATGGTAGACATGGTGGAATGGGCCAAAGGGATTGTGCAGCGGTGGCTTGGATTAAGGACCAGATTACCCTGACAGAGTGGCAGATGATGGATCACGTTGACTTTGTAGCAGTTAATTTAGTCAACTTCGTGTTGAGCGGAGTAACCAGCGGATGGCCAGCCATACGGCTGCTCTTTTTTGGCGTCCTCAGAAAACAGCCAGTTGCTGGGTCAGATTAATAGTTAAAAAGTGCTAGTCAGAAGCTTGGAGATGAGCCATTATCCTTCCATTCATCAAGAAGGTTGAGTATGGTGATATTTGAGTGCACTTGGACACCCTTTGATGGGCCAACGAGGATCTGGTGTGAGAATGAGCCTATATAATTAATCAAGTAGAAGAATTAAAACTGACAAGTGCGTGACACCAGATGGCAGAACGTGTGAATGCAGGGCACAATGGAGGTTGTTTTCTCACAGCTTCAGGCAATGGAGCATAAACGGGACTCTGAGCAGGAATTCTTCTGTGAATTGCAAAGTGAGTTTGATGTGCTTCAACAGGGGGTGCAAGATGGCCGAAAGAAGTGCTATTCAGTCAAAGCTGAGTGAATAATTGATAAACGTTTTGTTAAACATCCTGGTAAGAAGGAAAAGGATGCAGTCAGCGATGAGTTAGGAGAAGAATGCTATAAATTGGCTGGCGAGTATCCCTCAGGGGTCACAGATGTTCCTCCTTGCAATTCAACTTCTTCCTGATCCACTTCAGAGCATTTGCATCCATCCATGAAACCCTATTGTTGTCCACAAAGGGGATGTTCCTCTTGAACGTTTGGAACCTATTTTGTCTGTTCCTCGCGCACAGAGCCAAGAATGAGGTGCTTTTATTCAGATCAAGAAGTTACCGCCCTTCAATCAAGATGGAAACATGTACGGATATTTTAAATGGTTAAAATTCACCATGGAAAGGGCATCATATTAGTGGAGAGCAAAACTGTTGCTTTCCGCTCTGGATGTTGAGAGTGCTGACCAGGTCACTTGTTACCTCCAAAATAGTTCTGTATCTTATCAGAAAGTGAAGGAGACTGTGCTCCATCTGTTTGAGGTGCAGCTAAGATGGCGCAGCGCAAGGCCAACTTTCTGACCATACAGTTTCATTCAAACGAATCCCTGGTGGAGTTTGCAGAGCAATTAATGAATGAATCTCATATGTTAGTGGGAGCCAATATTTTAACTAATGAGGATGTAGGCATAGCCATGATGGCGGCAATCAAACCACATTGTGAACTACATAATGATATGAATACATACTGAATGAAGATGCGGGGCTTCTTCAAATTGTTAACTTTTTACGCCATCCCTCCACCACATTAAGTGCTCCCAACGTGGAGCAGTTGGCCCCTGCTACCACTGCTGCATACTCATTTGGAAATGGAAAGCAACGACCCAGTTATAAAACATTGGATATATTCATCCACCATATATATCAGCGGATCCTTTCCACCTTCCTTACGCTCAGCTGCCCCATCCCCGGCCTAACTTCAATATTTTGTAAATTTTAACCTGGACCTTCAGGCGCAAAAAATAGATGGGAGACATTTATAAATTCTTGTTTCTCATGCGGATGAAAAGGGCATTATGCGTCTAACTGCCCAGCCAACCAGCACGTGCATGCAGTGACATCTGTTTTGATCAAGCAGGGAAAAGCTCAAGAAGAGTAAAGATGTGACACTCTACCTCCGCTAATTCAAATTTAATTGTCCCTAACAATTCCTAAGAGTCTCTGTGTTGGCCCTGGTACCCAACCTGATGACTTTTTATAACAACAACTTCCATCCAATACCTCAGTCTCCATTCAAGAGAGTGGCTATCCCCCTTCAGACTCTGAGTTCCGCCAAGATGTTAAAAAGCCATATGCATGGCAAATTCTTGAACAATAGGGCACAAGTGATGCTGGACCCTCAATGGACGTCGCCTCCATATAGGGGGTTAACGTAGCCATTCCAGTAGAAATGATCGCACAGGAGTATCCTCATGTCAGTATGGGTATAGCCACTTTTCTTGGTATCTAAAAGCCCTTGGACGTTCACATAATAAACACCAATGATTCTTATTAAATGGTTTACCTAATATTATATTTTTGCTCAGAACACAAAAATCTGAGATACTATAGATATTGGTGCCCCAGCTAATATAATCTCCACCAAGATAGTGGCTAAGCTTCCACTGAAACCTGATGTGGATAATAGAGTAGTGTATAGGACTGCGGGGGCACAGAGCACTGTGTCTGAAGGAGCTTACAGCGTGTTACCTATGAGATTTGGTTCAGTTAGGGCTTTCACTACAGCAGTAGTTCTGCTAAATAATAACTACAACATGTTGATTGGTGCTGCATTCATGAGGCGATTTGGAGATGTGGTCAATATGGCTGAAGAAACCATTATTATCTTGGTACAACAGATCCCCATTTACTTTAACTTTAGTGTTTTCTCAAAGGACCTGATTGCGACAGCTAGATCAATTTGGTATATAGTGATGGGGTGATTCCTGTATCATATCAGATGAAGCGGAGGACCAGAGCTCACCAAAACAGATCTATAAATAAAAAGTTATTCTGCTATGAGTTGTGAGCACTGTAAGCATGCCATCTGGGCATCAGGTCATATTAGGGACGGAGCTTGAAACTGACATCCCAGAAGGTTTATACGTGGAGATTATGGGGCCCTACCAGCATTCCTGGCTGAAACTTCATGTGGCTCCTGGGTTATTGTTACCATGGCAGGGGGAAGTGAAGGTACTGATAGAAAACCTGCAGAAGGAGGCTATGACTGTCCAAAGGCACCAAGTGGTGGATTATTTACACTTGACCCCCATTGATGAGGTTCACCATATTCATGATTTTGGATTATGGGAGAACCATAGCCTACCAGTAAAATCCCCATTCATAATAATAATAGTGGTTCTGCGGGAAGCTCTAACTGTATTTTCAGAGGGACAGAAATATAGGGCGGCGGCCCTATTTGAAAATAACAAAATATTTTTGCTTCTGATGACCATGACTTGGGGTGTGCATGAGGGGTGGTGCAAAGGGTAGCCATGTGAGATCAACCTCCCATTTGTTCATGGTCTATTAGGTGCTCAAAAGTAGCAGAAGAGGTTGTCTCCGATAAAGTAGATAAATTGATTAAACAGGGGATGTTAGAGCCATCCAAGAGCCTGTGGGAATTACTGGCACTTATTGTTAAGAAAAAAGATGGCTCAACCAGGTGGTAATTGAAAATTTGAAGCTCAATAGCATTATGAAGAAAGATTACTACCTCTTCTGCAGAGTAATGACACGTTAGATTTACTTGGAGCGGCTAATTATTTTTCTGCCATGGATTTGATATTGTGGTACAGTCAGATCAAATTGCCAGCAGTGGAGCGCGAGAAATGTGCTATGATCACTTCAAAGTGGTTATTCATCCTACACACATGCCACAGGGTTTGTGCAACGCCCCAGGCTAAGATCAGCATGCTATGGATACGATTTTAGGTAACTTAAAGCTGTTCTGCATTTTAGTTTACCTCAAGGATATCAACGTAATCTCACAAATGTTCACATAGCATCAAGACAGCTTGAAACAAGTTTACTTCCAACTCACTGATGTTAATATTAAGATTAACCCTCAGTGTGTCATTTTTTCAAAGAGAAATTGTAGTACCTTGGGTTTATGGTGGACTCAAAAGGGCTTAAACAGCACTGATGAAGGTGAAAGCTATAAGTAAGTTAACCCAGCCATGTGATAAACAAGGAAATCAAGTGTTTTTTGGGGATGGTTGGTTACTACTGGTGGTTCATCCTAAATTCAGTTGTATTGGGCACCGCTCTTTGGGTTACTGAAGAAAAATGCCACTTTTGACTGGACATAATGATACCAAAACACATCGATGAATCCTCCCCTCGGGTTGGGACCATCTAGTACTAAAAAAATAATGATACCAAAACGCTTTTTATGACTTACAAACCACATTTGCAAGCGCGCCCATTTTGCAATACCCCAATTTTAAAAACCAATTCATAGTGCTTTCTTATGCTTCATTCAACTAAATTGAAGCTGAATTTAAAGCTCTAAAAAATACAAAAAAAACTACTGCTCAAATCGAGCATTTAAAACTAGAACGTTGAAGCTATTAATGTCAGCTGCCCCAGCTTGGGGTGGTGGTGCGCCGCCATCTGGCATCCTTTAGCAACCACTGAAGCATGTCTAGGCTGGCTCTTCTAGCCCTCCTAATGCCCACGGGTTATGTCTCACCCCCAGGACTTAGCCCACCATCTCACATGCTCACGGGCAGTGCTCTGAAGCCCTTTGGTGCTCCCTTGGAGCAACCTACATATCAGCCTCTGTGTCAAATATGGGAATCTTTTCCCATATGCGAGTGTGGCCATAATTAAGATGGCCACGGCGGTTTTCAAACACACTGGATATATCAATTTTCGCCCTTTCAAGGGCTATTCTGACGTTAGATTTTGATCTGAGGTTGATGTGGTGGCAGCATCTAAGCTGCCAACTATTTACAAAAACATCCCAATTCCCACTTTTCACATGCAGCTCCCAGATGAGTCCACCTTGGTGGTCCAGTTTGCCAGGTTGCCATTGTTTCTCTCTCCCAAACTCCTTCAACACAAACTGATGGAGGATTTGTCCATTTATGCCACAGACCCCATCTTGCAGTTTGTGGTTTCCAATGGGGTGGGTCAGTTGGCAGGGCCTTGCGCCTTTGTGACGATCTGCCCTTTTCATCATGACACCCACATCACATTCCTCCAAAACTGTGATCAGATCTGCACCTGATCACCCTTTTTGGGCACATGTCAAAAACAGTCACGCTATATGCCCCTTGTGCTTGTAATTGGATCATTTTAAGCACAAGTGCCTCATGGCTTCCACCTCTGCTGCTTCCACCGCTCCTAATTCTGGCGTTGGGCTGGCTGCTGCCTCACCCAAATTTTTTGAGTGGGGCGCGATCCTCCTTCCCTCAACCTTGGCTAATTCTGGCGCTGCTTCCAAAAAAGCAGCCAATCAAAAGTTAAAATTTTTAGAAATTCTTCAGAATTACAAAATCCTGAGCTGATGGCTGAGACAATTTCAGCTGAGCTGCCATGATTAACTGTTTGCAAACAATCAGGATCTGCCACTACACCAACTATGGTGGCTGGCTCAGCATTAGCCAATTTAAATCCATTCAAAGCTCACAAATGGATTGATGATACATATTGGCCTTATAATCTTAAGCCCAATTTCGCCTTGGAGGAATTTTTTTAAATCCTCCACATTTGCATCCCCGCCATTTTAGATCTAAAACGGTTTCTTGGATTATAAAAATATTAACAAAATGGCGGTAGAAGCTGCGTCTGCTCCCGTTAACACCCTCCTCAACCATCATCTTCATGAGGGAATGGAATCCCTTGTTGAGAGTAGTCTTATCCCAAATTTTCCCCCATGATTTTGATGAGGATGCTAAATATAAAATTGAGGAACTCGCTTTTAAAGAAAGCCACACTTGCATCAACGCGGCAAAAACTCTCTGTTTGACCCCAATTACCCCCAAACCTGCCAGCGCATCAAATCTTTCACTTTTGTGCCTGCTCTCATCACTTTCTCTTAGCATCAACTTGCTCAATATGTTGAGGCAGTGTCTGAAAGTTTTGAATTACACTTCTAATGTGGCAGGTTTAATATCAAAGGTACATTGGGCGGCTTCTACAAAAAGATGATAAATTTAACAAAAATACAGGTTATAGTTCGACCTAATTTTTGTTTTTGAAAAGAGGGAATATTTATAGGCTTTTTTACAGTTCATAATCTATCAGAGTGAATTAATCTCTGCGCAATCAAATCTCAATCAATTGATAAAAGTAGATTGATCATTAGCCTTGATAGATTGCAATATATTGCTCGCTTTTTCCAATGATGTTGGGGGAATTAATGAAGTGGATTTTCTGGAGATATGATAATTTGGTGAAATCCTGACACTTCCCCCCTCAAGATTCAATAGCGGTGGAGGATGACTTCTTAAAAGCTTAGGATGAATATGATTTACCACTATACCAGTATCAATATGAACAAATGAATACTCTAATACTTTTTAAAATATAACTCTATAGGGACCAGACCAATTAGTTTCCAACTTTTCAGTCCACCCACCAGGCTGAGAATGATAGTACATAACATAATCCCCAATCTGGTATCTAGGTAAGACAGGTTTGTGTTGATTGCTCCTTGGAGTACCTTTTTGAGTGGTAGAACCAATCAAATTCATTGCTTGAGCCTGAAGATGGATAATCTCATCAGCCAAATTCCTCATAAATAAATTGGTTTTTCTGGGATGCTTTCCTCAAGGATTGTCTGAACACTAGAAGGGACTGAAGGATCCCGATTATATATACACTTAAATGGGGACATCTTGATAATATGGTGGTAGCTTATCTGATAAGAAAACTAGGCACTAGGCAAATAAAAATTCCACTAAGTTGGGTCAATAGAGGCCATCTTTCTTAGAATCAAGACCAGGGTCCCATTAACTCGTAGAATGGCCCCATTTGTAGATGGATTATATGGGACAACGAATCGCTGAGTAGTTTTAAATAATTTGGATAACTCCTGTATAAGTTGCGAGGTGAAGTTAGTCCCATTATCTGACATAAGGACCTTGGGACACCCATGTTGAAAAATGATATGCTGATATAGGAATAACGCTGTAGTATTAGCTGGAGGGGTAGCAATGGAAATGGCCTCACCCATTTGGTTAAATGGTCGACAGCCATAATGATATACTGATGGCCATGCAATCCCCAAGGAAAAGGACCTACAACATCAATTCTGACCACCTCAAACGCCTTAGTTGGGGGAATAACTTGATATTGATATGTAGGGTTGGTAGTTACGTTATTTTGCAGATAAGACATGAGTCAAGGGTCTCTTGAATGAACTCAGTCATGTTGTTACAATAGCATTGAGTCTTCAAACATTTCTTGAGTCCTCTTTAAGCCGCTATGACTAACTTGTTCATGACTTTCCATTACAGCATGAAATATAGAGTTTTGATGTAGGAAGGGCAACCACTTAGATTTGAATTTCTTATACAAAGCTCCATCTTGAATCATAGTATATTTGATAATTGATTTTAGAAAGGCTTAATCCTCTTTAATTTCTCGCTCCCATAACTTAGGTCATACAATAAGATTGTATAAGCGTTCTTCTTTTTCTAGTTCTAAGGTCATAATGGGCAGTTGGGACAGCCCATCAGCATTTTGGTGCTGAGCCCCTGAGCGATGAACAATGGAGAAATCATAATTTTGAAACCTTAAAGCCCAACGGGCCAACCTCCCGTCAGGATCCTTCATGTTCTGCAACCATCATAAGGAGGAATGGTCGGTAATAACAGTGAAATGGTTACCATATAAGAAGGGACAGAAGTGCTTGATTGCTAGAATTACTGCCAAACATTCCCGCTCAGTAACACTATAATTGTGTTCATCTTTTGAAAAAGTTTTGCTATAGTAAGCAACAGGATGATCATTCTTTTTCTTCATCACACTGAGATAGGATAGCCCCAATAGCGACATTGCTTGCATCAGTATGTAAAAAGAGAGGCTTATCAAATTGGGAATGATTTAGAACAGGTGCCTTAATCAAGGCAGTAAGCATAGAATTGAATGACTGTTCTTGAGCTGACCCCCACTCAAAGGACTCTCCTTTTTGCAACAGGTAAAATAAGGGTTCAGCCATATCAGCAAAGTTGGGAATAAATTGCTGGTAATACCCAACCATGCCAATAAAGATTTGAATATCTCATAAAGAAGTGGGAGGAGGCATTCGTTGGATGGTTTGAACTTTGTCCTAGAGGGTTGAATCCCTTTAGCTGAGACCTGATGTCCTAAAAAGTCCAATTCGTTTTGAAAGAGTGACATTTGGAGGGTTTGAGTTATAAAGAAGAGCCCTGAATTCTGCTGAAAACTTCTAAAAGATGGTCTAAATGCTCGGTAAAAGCTTTGGAGAACACAGTAATATCGTCAAGATTTACTAGAACACAAGTAAGCTTTTGATCCCGTAGCATACTGTCCATGGCTCTTTGGAAGGTTGCTGGGGCATTGCTTAATCCTTGAGGCATATGATTTGGTTCAAAAACCCTATACTAGATATCAGGGCACACTTGGCACGATCTTCTGGTGATAACTCGATTTGCCAGTATCCACTGGCTAAGTCCATGGCCGAAAAACAGATGGATCCAGCCAACAACCTAAGAGAATCATCAATCCTAGGTAAGGGATAACAATCCCGTCGAGTAATATCATTCAGTCAACAATAATCCATCACAACTCAATGAGAACCATCTTTATTCTTAACCAATAACAATAGGGATGCCCAAGGACTATTGGAGGGTTTCAATAATCTAGCCTCCAACAATTGATGCAACTCTTTGGTAACCTGAGCTATTCTATTTTAGATTTATGATAGGGCTTTGCACAAATAGGAAAGTGATCACCAGTTTCAACAGTGTGCACTACTCCTTTCATCTTCCCAAAATTTTAAGTATGCTTAGCAAAGATGTCAGAATATTCATCTAACAAATAGAGTACTTGTTTCTCCTGTTCACTAAAGAGGTGTTTTCCGATAGCAAGACCCACAGTAAGGATTTCCTGATCACTTTCCAATCCAAAGTCTTGTAGGCTCCCGAAGGGTTGAAAGTCATAGATATGAGATAAGGGCAGTAACTTGACAAAAGCAATTGGATGCTCTTGATCTACCAGTTTGGCTCATTGGTAAGGTTCGCCAGTAATACAGATAATGATCCTGAATAAGCATAATCCAATACTCCAGGACAAGGCAAGATCTCTTTAGGAGAAGTATTGACAGGGCCTAAACCTGTAACAAATGTCCCTTGGGAATCTAAAAACAAAGAAGTGTTAAAAATTACTTGTGATTATGGCGGAATAACTAATTTCTCAGGGGAGAAAATAGGCATCCCCTCTTTAATATCCACTGATGTAGGAGGTAATTTTACGTGAGAATCCCCAACATGATATTGAATTGAATAAGACCTTTTGGTTCCTTCTAGCAGACATAACTGGCGTCATGTGGAAGCATAATCAGATAAAAGTTTGGGAACTCTATACCCCAAGAGAGACAATGGCATGTCAGGGTAATTGATAATTCCATCAAATTTCCACAAAAATTGAGTCCCCAAAAGTAAGTCATAACTCAAATTATCAGGTACAATGGCTGGGATGGTAAGGGTAACTTCCCAATATTAAGGGGAAAAGACAAAAAAAGCTCCATTAGACCAAGTACTCTGAGGTCCGGCTGTGTCATATTTTTCATAATGAGATGTATCAGGTGTTCATTTGATCCGTTTGACCAATTTTGATGAGACAACATTCACCAGGGATCCAGTATCCATGATAGCTTTGGCATTGACTTAATTCACTCGGAAGTCAATAGGTAATGATGCTTCTAAAATGAGAAGATAATGCTAATAAGGAGGGCAAGGAATAAGAAGAATGTTTGTCTTTATTACACTCAATCAAACTTTGATACTCTTGCTGCGCACTCATATCATTATCAAGGTGGAGAATCTTATTGGGCTTATATCTTTTCTTCTTCTCATCTGCTTCCTTTTTAAAACAACGATCCTCAGTATGGAAATAGCAATGACAATAGTTACACGGATCGCCCTATTGTTCTCAGGCATGGTGTAGACTTTGGGGCGACTAGGTCTAGGAGACTCATAAGCTCAGGGTTTTTTGGTGAATTGAGGAGGCAATTCCAATAAGGCCTCATTAATGTCCAAAATCCTTCGGAAATTCTTTTTTACAATGATTAGATAAACTTGCATTTGAGTCCTGGAAGTAAAAGCTGACAGAACTGCAGTAATTGCATTATCCAAGTTTAACCAACCACAGGCTACTTGAGTTTGAGATTCCCAATAAAACTAATGAGCAAAGAATTTAATAGATTCATTTAGGTGGGGCTGAATACCCATAAAAGCCTGCTTTTGCGAGGATAAGGTTTGCTCACTCCAAAAATTCTCTGATCAACGCTTCTTTGACCTCAGACCAAGTAGAGCAAGTCATTAAGTGGGGAACCATAATATCCTGAGTCAATCGAGTAAAGTAATTAGGCAAGTAATTCATCTTTTGGTGATCCGTGGCCTCACTTAATGCCTTTTCAATAAGATAGTAAAAAGGAGATAATGC
Organism: Massospora cicadina; assembly: GCA_022478985.1. Lineage (NCBI taxonomy): Eukaryota > Fungi > Entomophthoromycota > Entomophthoromycetes > Entomophthorales > Entomophthoraceae > Massospora > Massospora cicadina. Next base: position 19,607 of record JAKSZP010015032.1, read on the forward strand.
TGACTTCCCCTGGTGCGTAATTGTCCTTCAATACTGGCTTGAAACTCATGGGAGCATTGGTATTCAAACATGCCTCCAGGTTGTTCTGATTGAGTGGAAACTTAAGAGGTGGAATCTGAAAGAACTTCACTAATCTGACAATTCAGATCAGCATGCCCTACTTTCTCATCTAATCAGCGAGATAGCTCAAAAATCTGTTCATGATGTGCGTTGTACTTGAGTTCTAGCGTCTCAATTTTCGCTTGGAGCAGTTCCCCTATTGATTCACAAGCATGTAGTAAGATATTAATGTCCTTGGCCCAGTTTCCCAGATTGATCAATTAATCAGATAATGACTGGAGTGATAAGAGGGGTTGATTGGTACCCCATTGGGGGTTAGGTTTCACTCTTTGGCCAATTTAGATAACTGTTCACGCAAGTGGGTCATCATGTTTAAGAGAGAGTCAATTTTCTGGTAAGATCCTGAGTGCCCATCGATGCCTGGTGGTCCCTGAGGTCCATCCGCGCCTCGGGGTCCCCAAGGCCCTACACTCCTGGGGGTCCATGGGGCCCATTAGCTCCGGGAGGTTCACGTGGTCCTACACCCCCAGGTGGCCCTCGAGGTCCTTCAACCCCAGGAGGGCCAATATTCCCAGAGGCTTTCTCTACTTCATTAACCCAGAACTGAATTCCTGAGTACATTTGTTCCAATTGGGAGAGATGGGTTCTAATTTCCTCCTCCATTGATTGACTATGCTCAGAGAGCTGGGAAATACCCTCTCTCCATTCTCTCTGAATCTACTAAACTTTCTTGGAAAACTGTACATCAACAAAATTGGCATCCCATAATCGAGCTGAATGAGCTGCTGATATACTTCATTGAGGAAGGCTCAACTACTAATGATAGCATCACATTTATCTCGGCTAAACTCAGAGCCTGACTTGAAAAATTTGGACATATAATTATTCAAGGATTGGAGTCCTTCTAGTAAATTGAGCAACCATTAGCGGTGCATTAAAACTACAGGTAATAAATGGTATAAGGTAGGATGTACAAGTTGGTGCAAATATTTCTTGGGGCCAATTCCTGGCATTTGAGAGGTTTACAGCACTTCCTGCAATATAGAAGGTACTGTAATAGATTGAGATCAGGTAGTATGGATTCCAGGGATTAAGGCCCCTTCAAGCAATTGATTAATAATATTTTGTAAAGCCTCAGGCGGTATTTGAAAGTCTGAGGTAAAACTTAAGTTAGGACCATAAAATTACAAGTTGGCCTAAAATTCCAACGTGGAGGGTAAACTTGGAATTTGGGCTCCAGTTGAACGGACCCATCATAAAATACTGCCTTGCTCTTGGTCTTGAGCTTCATCGGCCATAAAATGTGAATCCATAGTATTGATAGACAATGTCACTGGTGCGTAACTCAGAGTGCCCCTGTAGTGAGCACCAGTCTGGAAGTTTTGAATTACACTTCCAATGGAGCAGGTTTAATCTCAAAGTTACACTGGAATGATTCTCCAAAAAATGATAAATTTAATGAAAATACAGTTTATAACTCGACCTAATTTTTATTTTTGAAAAAAGAGGAATATTTATAGGCTTTTTTACAGTTCATAATCTATCAAAGTGAATTAATCTCTGCACAATTGAATCTTTAATCAATTGATCAAAAGTAGATTGATCATTAGCCTTGATAGATTGCAATATATTACTCTCTTTTTTAGTACTAGATTATATTACTCTCTTCTTTCAATGATGTTGGGGGAATTGATGAAGTGGATTTTTTGGAGATATGAGAATTTGGTGAACTCCCGACACCTTCCTACTATGCTGCAGACCCTATAGCCTTACAAAGCTTTATGTGATTAGAAAGTGCTAATAGTTATCCAAAAACTTGTATTTTGACCTGAAATTCCAGTTGATGGTTGATTTTAAGAAATCAACTTTCTGTTGTACCCATACATCGATTAAATAAATCAAGATCTCAAGGTATGAATTGTTGAGATAACACTGTAGGAATGGATGATCAAAAAACCTCCTGATAACATATCCTATAGTCTTGGCACAGAAATTTGATGGCACACGATGACCTTGTGTAAACTAAGGCCCCTGAATAACACTATAGTCCCAAATCCACAATCCCTTCTTAGGGAGCCTCCACCGTATAAGCAATCTAAAAGTACAAGGCCATCTCTAAACATATTCTTGTTAGTGCGTTTACACCAGGTTTTGCTGAAGTCTGGACAGTAACAGCTGACTGAAATCTTCATATGGTATTTAATATACCAGTTCAAATTCATGCTCTTTGACCAGAAATGCATTAGGATTTTAGGCACTAAGTTGATGACGCTCTGGGGGACCACGGGTACACTAGAAGGTTATGCGTTGGATAACTTAGTTCACACGCCCAACAGAGTGTAACAAGCCAAGATATGCTTGCCCATAGTTGTAGCCTTGCATAAGTCTGGGTTATTTGCAAAGACATCAAAAATATGAGTTTTACAAAGACAAAATACACTACCTGGGAGTTGTAGATGGTTTTGACAACCATCTATATACTATTGTTTTTACATAATTTTTTTTATAGTTATCTAATATGTATATAACGGATTTAATTAGTTCATAGTGATTGTCTCAGTGTGTGGCTCACGATTTTATATGTAGAAGCCTGATGTATTGGTTTACTTTTGATCAGATCACTAAATACCTGACAGCGCATCTCTCATCCTCTTAAATGTCAGCCATCAATGCTGTGGCCTCATCCACATTATAGCCTACTACTTAATTTTAGCATACTAATTTGTGCACCAGCATGCATAAAATCATCAGTAATAGGGACCTATATTTAAAGGCCACCCACCAGTAGCTTGATTATACCTGGCAATATTGCACCTTTTTTAAAAATGTCTCAAGCCCTACTTATTTAAAATATAAGCCAAATTAGATAGCAAGATCCTATTCTATCATTTTTAAGGGCTGATTCTTAACAATGGAAAACATTAAAGAGATCTCTGGTAGAGGAAGCATATCTGAGGAGTGATGTCATGAAAAGGGGGATCTTTTTCTGAGATAAGCTGTATCAGCATATCTGATCAATTTCTTGAGCAATCTTTTGAGCCTCTTATAATAATTATACTACAAGGTGCTCTATTGTTTTCTTAAAATAACCCTTTTGCTAAAGATACCTTTTCTTTTGAGTAATTTTTGATTAAAATTACTGTCTTAAACAGTACTTGGTGTTGTTGGTTATTTACCTGCGCAATTAAAAATGACGCCCTAGCGACTTTTTTAACACTAGGAAAATTGATATCAAAGGATGGTCACACTATGAGAGTCTTCAAATTGAAATTAAGATGTTATTGGCCTACTCTAGTGAGAATAAGCAACTTGAAAGCTTCTTGGATCAGTGCCTTTTAAAGAAGTTTTTCCCTGGAATCTCTGGAATTGCATCTCCCTTGCTCTCACTCACTGTCAAAAATGCCACCATTTGTTTGAATCAGGGAGAGCCAAAAGGCTTTCAATGAATATAAAAGCATTTTTATCAATAGTCTTGTTATGCGTCATTCTGACAAAGATTTTGAATTTATTGCAGGGAAGGCCAACCAGGGGAAAGACAATTCCAAAAAGACATAAAGAAAATGGAACATAGAACAAGGGGAGGCACCCCAGAGAAGGAATGCTATCTCCTGTTGCCAGTGGGAACGCCACTACAAGGAGGAGGGGGAACGTGTAAAGGGGATGAAACCACAATTGAGCATGTGTGTAGGAAGGGTTCAAGTTGATGAACCAAACTGGGAACCAGGAGGAGACCAACTATCGGTGACACGGTGGGAGGTGTTTAAACATCCACGCTTGAAAGTGGTCTACTAAGTGGGACTGGAACCAGTGGACGGCTTCTGGGAGGGTGGGGGTGGAGCCTGCAATGGCATCTAAGACAATCGTGTGGATGGCCCACATGAAAATGCAACCACCAGAGCATGGAGGGAGGGTGGGAGAGGGGAGGCCATAGATAAAGAAAACATATACCTAGATAAACTGAAGGGATGTGTCTGATCTTGGCCAAGCAGACGTTGCACCTTGCGCCATATCGCTTTAGAGGTAGGGCACTTCTCCAGGCGGTGGAACAGCGTTCCATACTGGCCACACACGACGCAGGATGAGTGTAAAGCATTAGAGCGCTCAGCAGTATGGTGCACCCGCCTCTGACATCGCCACACATGGGAACGGACATGAGGCAGCAGCAGAGGGTGGTGGGTGTATTTCCAGATTGTCTTCTGGGACCCAAGGGAATAAGGAATGTCTATCATGTCCAGGTAGTCCACCCTGGATAGAACATGGGACCGTGTGGGTATTATTCCGTCCAGAATGGGTAGCCCCTGTACCTCCTGTGTGAACCAAGGAGAGGGGCGCCCTCTCTGGGATGTGTGCCCATATATACAGATTCCTCACTCAGCGCTCCGCATGGAGAGAAGGATTCATTTGAAGTAGGGTGCAATACCATGAGGACCAGCGGCTAAAGGGTGGGAAACCAGATATTTCATAAGGGAGTGAGGGTGTGACGGATTGGCAAGGCCCAGGGTGCAGGAGAAGTTGGAGAAGGCCACGCGGGACAAGTTTTGGGAGGGGAGCGTAGGGATGGTGACAGCCACAATCCAGGTGCCCAATATCTTTGCAGCATGGGCCTTAAAGTCGAGCAGGCCCATGCCACCACTATGGAGAGGGCCAAACATGACCTCAAGATGCACTGGCAGTGGGCGGCCTGACCAGAGCCACCCTTGTAGAAGGGCATACAGAAATTTAAAAAACCTGGGGAGAAGGCGATGGCGTGGGCTCCAAACCAAATTTTGGAGATGAGCATAGAGTTGGCTAGAACAACCCTGCCAGTAAGGGAAGTAGGGTGGGCTCTGAGGGAGGCTATGCTTTTCATCCCGTTATCCAGAATATGGTTTTCCATCGTTGAAGAGGCATACCCGCCTGCCTCCAACCACACCACCAAGTGGCGGATGGGCCCAACGGTGGGGCGCTGCACAAAGGGGAGCAGAAGTTGGGCGGTGTGGGGTGGGAAGGGTAAGCAGGCATGTGTGCAAGCAGATGGGCTGGGCTAGAAACAGGCCACGGCAGCCCAGCGGGTTTGATACTGACCAAGGAGGAGGATTTCAGTTTTGGAGGCGTTGAGTGCAGCATACTTACCTGGGAGTAAATCTGGATAAAGGCTTCAAGCACGCGTGCATCATGATTATTGGACACCCCAACCACACAATCATCTGCAAACGCCATCATCTTGACTAGGGCTTGGCCTTACACATGGACCCCAGTGAGGCGGGCATTCACATTATGAAGTAGTGGGTCAAGGCTGAAGATATATAAGAGAGGGCTAAGGGGGTCCCCTTGGCGTAGGCCCCTTTGAGGGCAGATTACTTCCGTGAGGAAGCCAGAGCCACGAACTGCCATTGTCGCAGATTCCATCATCAGCATCACCCAGCTGATGAAGCGGGGGTAGGCGGAATTGGTGTAGACAGACCCTGAGGTAATCCCAGTTTACTCTATCATAGGCCTTCTTTTGGTATAAAAATACAAGTGCCTTAGAGGCCGTGGACTGACATACGTTAACCACAGAGTGTACATTGTCCCAAATCGACCAGCTGGGTATGAAACCAAATTGTTCTGGGGAGATGGTGGCAGATGTTACAATCCCTAAACAGTTAACCATGATTTTTGTTAAAATTTTTGTATCCGTGTTAGTTTGAAGAAATGGGGCGCCAGTTGAGTAGGTCTAGCTTATCCCCTTTCTTAAATAGCGTAATGGTTTAGGCCTCTTGCCCTCCTGATAGAAGGCGCGTTTCCAGAAGGCTCTGGTTAAGGGAGGCAAGCAACAGTGGGGATAGATACTTGAAGTACTTTCTTATAGAGCTCATACAGAATGCCTTCAGGCTGGGGCATTTCCAATTTGGTGCACTGCAGATGGCATACCAGAATTTGTATGGAGTAATCAAATTCATTAACTCTGGGTATCAAAAAATGGTGTGGATGTGAGTGCTATCGATAAATTTTGCCCATTTTGCCAGCGGAATTATATCAGATTGGATTAACTTGGAGTAATAATTTTATATCATGATTGCTACTTCGGCCAGCTTATCCACGATAGAATTGTCTGGCTTTTGCACCTGTGTGCAGGCCAAGCTCTGGCGCGGTGCAAAGAATTTTTTGAAAGAAATAAGAAGAGCATGTGTCGCCCTTTGTAATGCGTTTTTCCCTGTACTGAACACAAACCTGATGTTTATGTTGCCTTTTGAGCATGTTGATGTGGGCGGCTGCTTCTGCCCACTTACGTCCCCAAGCAGGGCTGTAGCCTGAGGCTGGAATGTTGGACTCCAGGTGGGCTAGTTCCGCCAGAGCGCGTGAGATGATGGCTGAGGTAGAGAATGAGCGGCGGGAGAGGTGGTGAGCGTGGTGGGTTGTGTCCGCTTTGAAGGCCGACTAGGTGGAGATTGGGTCAGCGCAAAATGGTGTGATAAACTCCTGTGCCAAAGTCGTGGATTCCACCCATAATGAAACTCTTAGTGACATGAGTTCAGGTGGGGCAAAGTTTTGCACCCGTGCGGAGCCAGAGCCGCTGGGTTGGGTAGGTGGAAGGAGATTGATATCAGTCTGTGATAATAGAAATCAATTTTTGACATGTGGAAGTGGGAAATCTGGGTACAAAATTCTTTGGTGTGAGGATAAGGTCAATGCGGGACATGGACGCCTTAACTGGCTGTTGTGGACATGGGGGCGTGACATGTTCTTGAGTAGTGGAGCATGGCATGGCAGCGCATCCATTAACCCAAGGGTGGCCTTAGAACGCGAAGTTCTATGTGACCCTGGGGGGCGTGGGATGAGGAAGGCCAGCGGTCAGTGGATGGGTCTAACCAACAGTTCATATCGCCAACTACAGAAGGGTCAGGGGGAAGTGGAAGGGATTTGACCAATGAGAAAAATTCCCAATGCTCTTGTGCATAGATTGGAACATAGACGTTGATGATAGCATGTGCCACGTCAGCCCATAAAAATTTGACCATGAGGACTCAGCCATTAAGGAAGGATTCAGATGATAAAATTTTGGAAAAAATTGTTTTTTTGAACAAGCACCACACAGTGCTCAGACCAGAATGACAGGGATGGGAGGAGCATAGTTTTCCAAGCATCCTCAGAACTTCGCGGAAAGTGGGACTCCTGGGTAACCAGGATGTCTACAGGTAAATATTTTAGTAAAAAACTCAGTTTCCTGTCCCAGGATGGTGAGGCCTTGAGTCCGGTGATGTTCAACATCCCTACAGTAAAGGCTCCCCCCCATCGCACCTTAGGTGTGATGAGAAGGGCACCCAGGCCCTTCAGCCTCCTCTTGATCCTCATGGCGCTTCTCAGCACCTCAGGTGTGTGCAGCAACATAGTCAGATGAGTGGGTGAAATTAGCATTCAGGTTCACATTGGCTTTTGCCTTTGCTTTTGGTTTCCCCACTGCAGAACGATTTTTGTGGTGCGCTTGAGTGCAGTGCACCATCAGTTGAATTAAAATTTTTTTTCAGGCAGGCTGGAGATTAAATCAGTTTTAATTGAGGCTTAGGTACAAAGGTTGGGTGAGATTGAGTCGCCCATCAGATCCTCAGATTGGGTGGCCCAATCAGCTTGGGAAGCCCTATCTGATTGGTTGAGAGATTCCCAAGCTGCTTCCACTGCAAAGGTATCAATGTCCTCCTGGCATTGGGAGTGTGGGATAGCGGAGGTGACCTTGGCCGCCTCCCTGGCCACGGCCCTGCGGGCCTGCTTGGCCTTTTTCCGCTCTTGAGGGGATATTGGCTTTACTAGTAAGTAGCAGCCTTGTGATCCCCATGGGAAGGTCTCTTTAGTATCTGCAGTTGGTTCATATTGGGCCTCCCCGTTGTTCATGACCGCCGAGGGGTGTTCTTGGAATATGATGCTCGCCTTTGTGGGGCAAGCGTGTGCCTTATGGCCAAACACATCACAGTGGGTGCAGATGGGGGGGCGCTGTCCACAGTGACCCAAAATGGTGGGTGGTATGCCCCTCAATATTGATATAAGTGGGTGCGGGATCTGGATTAGTTCCTTTGCTATCTCCTCAGTTGGGGTCAGAACTGTGATGGCTTTGCTGGTGCACAGGTGTGGCATCAGCATAAAGTGTTGAATCTTGAGGGATTGAATTTCGCCATATATGGCGAGCCCATCCTTCAGGTGTTGTTCTAGTACAGCGCGTTTGACCATAAAGGCAAAAAGTTGAACGTAAGAAAATTTGGTTGAATTTTGTCCATCTTGTGCGCTTGGTTTTGATGACCAATTGCCCTTTGGGGAGGTCAATCACTACGCGCACCGCAGCAGCTTTGTCTGCTGCCTCCTTGTTTTTGAAACTGAGGTCCAGCCAACTGCATGAAATGGAATGGGGTGCTATGTACACCACGTTTGGGAAATGAATGTGTACATCTCCACAAAACCTTTCCCACAGCGCCATTTGTTGAATATCCAGGAACGCCTGAACTCTTTATTCCACCAACAAAAGTGGTTGAGAGCGCGGCGTATTGATGTACTGGTTGCATCGTGCCTGCTAAGCTAAAATTTCTGGGGAAATGGTAAACGCCAGTTTTTTGTTTTTGTCTAATCCGCTGGATTCTCCGGGGCATTTGCAAAGTTGGAAGTTGCGGGGCCACCCCTTTTCCTTTTACCTTACTTGCCCAACTGCTCCCTGACATGGGCGAAAACTAAACTCCTCAGTGAGATTATCAAACTAAAGTCATTATTGAATTGAATTTGTTGCAAAAGTGATTGCAATGAGAAAGAAAAGTGTCATTCTGACAAAGGTGATCTATTTAAATGTAGCTTGTGACTCTACTTGGCATGGCAGTTGATACCATACTGTTAAAAGAGAATGAGGGGTGAGAACATCTTATAGCTTATTTTTTAAAGAAGTTTAGCACAACTGAGCGCTCTTGAGCAATATATGACAAAGAGTTGGAATGCTGAGGCATAAGTTAGATGCATTGCAATATCTCTTACTAGCCCCAAGGACACTGTGGTCATGAGTACTGACCAAATCTATCTTACTTTCTGCCAAAAGCCACAGAAGCTGTTGACATAAAGACTAGGACTCATAAACATCTCCTGAGATTTAAGTAAAATAAGTATTTATCAAATAGTCCCCTGTAATTTGCAAAGTACTTAGCCGCAATTCCTTGATGAAGCAGACCTCATAGGCTACTCTCAGTTATCTCTGTGATCCCCCATAGCAAGTGTGGTACATCGGCCCCTAAGCTAACCACAGTATCTCCCTACATTCCGCGTCCTAAACCTTAAACCACAAGTCTCTGAACTACCATTAAGCCCCACCCCACTCTGAGCCTGTAGGTGAAATAGTTTCCTTTGATCCTACCCATAATCCATATGAAGCTGAAGGTTACTTCCTTGACGCTGTGTTGGCTTCACAGTCTTCAGACTTTAATGTTCTTGATCTCCTGGACAAGGTTAATCTCGGAAAAGCCACATCTGGATGGCATTCCCAAAAATTATAAGGTAATTATCTCTGTGACTAAGTATGGGCTCTTTCTTCCCTGCTTTTCAGCTTCATAAGGGAACATCTTGATACCTCTACCATGGGCACCCTGGCGTGAAGAGATGCATTAACATGTTAAAGTATGGGTATAACTGGAATGACCTTAGAAAAATGTCCTGACTTGTAAAGAGTTTTATTTGACTTGTACCTGTTAAAATCAGATAGAATAAGGCAAGATAATATCTTAACCTCATTCTACAAGTAGAAGGGCCATGGACTTGATTATTGATGGACTTCATCATAAGTTTGCCAATATCTCAGGAATTTGACGCAATCTTAGTGGTGGTAGATCACTTTACAAAATATGCCTTATGCATCTCATATTTGACATCCACTAGACCTGAAGACATTTCAAAGCTGTTTGTGTCTTACATCTACTAATTGTTTCCTTGTCACAGGAATAAATCAGTCATAAGGGGTCTTTGTCTAGCTCAATACTTTGAGAGTCATTGTGACATGCTGATAGTCAAGCCCTGAAGATCATCAGCATATCATCTTCATCAGATGGACAAATGAAATGGATAAACGAGTCATCAGATCAGTATCTCCAATACTAATCACAGACTCTGAGGAAATTTGAGCAGCAGACCTTCCTTTGGGCCAATTCCATACAATAATTCTCTTAATGCTTTAACAGGTGTATAGCCAGTGTATGCAAATTTAAGTCACAATGCCACCTTCATCAATAACCCCAGAACTTTCAGTAATATAGCAGCAGCTGACAACTTTATTAATCACTTCCAGAAGGTGATCACATGTTAAAAACTGTTGACTAAAATCCCAAATGACCCCAAGAAGTCTCCAAATAAAAAATATGTGCATCTTCAAACTATAAAGCTTGCAAGTTGGTTAAAGTTAAAACCAAGAACTTACATATTTATGTGCCCTGTCCTACAAATTTTTTTTGACCGAAGTTACTTTTGAGCAATTTTACAAGAGAAAACATAAAAGTAAGCAAATAATTAGTGATTGAGTGCCAACCGCGGCCATTCAATCCCCAATGACGTTGGATTTGCCACTGGCTGCACAGTGTGGGGCAGCGGCGAAACCCCACCTAGCATTTTCTGTTTAGCAGGAAAACGCGCTCAGTCTAAATCATCCAGTCCATATAAGTCCTTGGGTCAGTTTAGTCCGCCCAAGGATCTTGCTATCCACCTGGCACAAATACGGGTTTTGCATCGCAGCCCACTCATTGTCCCCCGCTCCCAGCTCCATTTTGGCCTTTGGGTTAAGTAAATTAGATTGTTCCCATACAAGTAACATGAAATTATCAACCTGTCCCAGGCAGTGATACAGCTGGCTGGCTTCATCGACTTCTACCCCTTTAAGGGGTATTTCAACCTCAGCTTCACCTGCAAAGCTGACGCCACCACTGCGGCTACTGTGCCCCTGGTTTTCAAGGGCACAACTATTCCAATTACATGCACCCAGCTCCCCACTAACACAACAATGGTAGTCTAATTCTTGGGGTTGCCCACTCACCTCCCCCTGCAGTACTCCATCAGGAGTTAATAGATGGATTAACCACATATGGATCCAACCCCATCCTTCAATTCGTGGTCCCCAATGGGGCCACTTGTAAAGCTGGGCCTCAGGCATTTGCCACAATCAGCCCCATAAATTTTAAAATTGCTTTGTTGATTCCACCCCACGCCATCATACCCTCTGCCCCTGACCACCCATACTGGGCCCGTGTAGAGGGCGGAAGGACAATCTGCCCTTCCTGCTTTGAGTTAGATCACCCAAAGTGCAAATGCCCCTCCCTCGTGACTTCCTCAGACCCAGAGCGGTCATCACAAGGCCCCCAAATTTCCTCACAACCCACTACTTTTCTGATATGGGGTACAATCCTACCCCCCAAAGCCTGCTGCCACCTCAGTGCCTGATGCAGCCAATCAGCCCCTCCCTCAGGCCAGTGCCACATGCGCCTCGCCCAGTGCCACATGCGCCTCATCCAATCAGGGATCAGCTTGGACTAATGTGGGTTCCCACATTATTCTGCAATTGCCAGCCACATCACTTCAATTTGCTGACCCAAATTTTAAGTTTGATTTGAACCCATGGTCCTCATTGGCTGAAACGATGAGATGGGTAATTTTATAGAGGCCTTGCAACCCACATATGACGAATTTGTCCAGAGTTGGACTCCCAAACCAGTCGCTCATTAATATTATGCCCCCTGTTGGATTCTTGGCCCTTTTTTAGACTCGCTGGTGCAGTATCGCCTTAATTCCAACAATATCACAGGAGCTGTTCTCACCACTTATCTAAAATAATATAATAGGCACTTAATAGATTAATTGTTTTTATATGTTTCTTTATTAGGCGCTGCACAGGAAAAAACTAAAGCTTTGATAATAGTGCGATAATTATAAATGAACAATTCATAGTTCAAGCTCATATTGCTTGGTGCTGTTTGAATTAGAAAATATGTGGTTTTGACCTATCAGTTAGTTTGAGACTCACAGATAATTGTAATTTAGACTTTTCGTGCCTTGAGTTCAAATTGATTGGTGCTGTCCAAATTAAGTAATATTCAAAAGCGGCCTATCAGTAAGTTTGAGACTTGCATTGCTTCAATGTGAGGGCCGGTGGGGATTTAACCATCAGAAAAACAAAACCATTTGGAAGGGATTTAATTAGTTGTACCCAATCAGAAAGGGGAAAATCTTTTCGCCCCGAGGAGCCCCCACCAACCCTATAAAAGAGGCTGGTCATTGTGAGGGGATGTGAACTAAACTGACGGTGGCTGGGGAAAGAGCCTCTGAGGGTCTCCCCTGAATTCGCCGCATAGTTAGCGCAATCCAATCAGTTGGACTCGTTTATTTGCCCAAGTTTTAATAATATTAGTATTAAAGTTGTTACCCCAATTAATAGGGTTCCACTGAGAATCGACCAAGGTCTTTTGGCCGATTTTGTCTTCACTTACCTTGAAACCACTCTTTTCCATACTTCAGACTTGTAAATGTCTGAAACCTCCAACCAGACGCCGTGGAGTTCCACTCGGACCACCAGCTCGCTGTTGCAGCAGCCACCCACCCTGAAGTAAACCACTATCTGTGAAATGGCAGAGTCATCAGTAACAGCGCTAGCCATGGTAATCCCCTCCCCCTATCCTTGGGGACATCCACACCCATAAACCACAAACTGGCCATTAAAGTTGCCCACAGCGCGCTAAGGATGCCATACAGAGAGTGGTTTCTGCCTCAAAGGCCAACTCTCAAGTTACCCAAGCCTCTGTGGCTTCACTGTCCCAGCTCCCTGCCCTCTGCATTAAGGTGGAGGACACCCTTGCCAAATACATTGGCGACTTACTGTTGTACAATCAATTCCTCAAGCAGCCACTTGTTACCAACCTCGCTCCTCATGTCACTGATCACCCCACACCTTTGCTCTCCTCCTTGGCTCATGCTCTCGCCGATATGGCAAATGAGACTGAGAACTAGCCCCCCAATCCCCCCTCCCCTTCCACTATGGTAGGATGAGCGCCTCAGCGCTGTCCCACATGGTAGGTTGGTATCTTGATCATTATGTTTCGCCCATTCTTTGATGGTCATTTTCTTTCAGTCTGAGAACATAGTTAGTTTGGTTTTTTTGTTTTGTTTTTTCACTTTCTGCGCTTTGGTAATGTCTGTCTCCTGGTCAGCATGCCTCATAATAAATTAAATTTTAGTGCCCTATCATAAGCCTTTTTGAAAAGAAACACGTCCCTATTTTATTTTCACAAGAGTTGAATAATGGAATCTTCCACTTGGAGCTGCTAACACAATAGAAAATTACTCCTCCTTTAATGGGAAGTTCCTTTCCCCCTTCAAAGAAATAAACAATTGGAGGTTGATACCATCATGGTAAAAGGAACACCCAATAATCAGTGTGAAAATGACATTGTACTCCCAACATATTAAGACAAAGTGGATTATTTAGAGTCCTAGAAAGGATATTTATTTTTCTAAAAACAGATGTCTATTTTAAGATTTTGGCAACTGACATGAGCTAATTGCTGACTTTCATGATGTTACAATTAGTTTGACCAACCATCATTCATGCAATAATTAATTAATAATTATATTCTACTAATAACTTGGAGACAGTTTTTGATGGTATGATGAATCTCAAGCGCACAGCCCTTAAAATTATAAAGATCATCCAAAGTTGTATTTTATTAGTTTTGGTGCTCTTCCTCAGTGCCAAAAATTTATAAATCTGGAGGATCAAAACTCATAACCATCTGGTGCAGATTCTATCCCTTTAATCTACTACTTGCTTTGACTCTTGGCCTCAAGAGATCAGATCTGCTTCCGTTAGTTATATCTTATCCTCTATTTTGTCCCTTGCGCTGGAGTACAATATTTGGTACAATGAATCCTATTTTATTATGACATTCTGAAAAGAACCTCTAATGCAATTATTTGATTGTGACACATTTAAATCTGTTTAACCTTTCTACCAGAAACTTCATGGGGTGATGGAATCCCTGGTTGAGGGTATTCCTAACCCCAATTTTCCCCATGATTATGAAGAAGATACAATATATAATATTGAGGAGCTTGCTTTGGTGCAAGCGCGCTTGCATTGATGCAGCAAAAACTTCTCTTTTTGACCCCAATTGTCCCAAAAACCTGCCAGCGCATCAAGTCGTTCACTTGTGTGCCTGCTCTCATCACTTTCGTTGATCATCAACTTGCTCAATATGTTATTGCAACGAACACCACCGGCCTCATAAACAAAGAAAACCTACAATGATACCTCCTTATGCTACATGTTGCTGACTCCCCTACCCCAATGTTGTCTGCCATGTTCCGCTAACTAAAGAGGGCTCCAGACAAAAGGCTCCCCAAAGCTTCCTCCTTTTCTGATATGGATCCTATACTACTAGCTGAGGTGCCATATTAGGAAATTATTATTTATTATTATCCCTTTGTTTGGCCCAATTCAAAATAAAGATGTGTGGCGGCTCCTTCTTTTGGGTTGGGCACCACTAGTGCCAAAAAAAAGATATCTGTTGATTCTTAAATTCTCTCAATTAACCTAATTTGGATTATTAGTGTAAGTCCTGGGGACCCGCCCCTACAACTGGATAGGGAGCAGCTTCCCTTTCAAACAAAAGGGGCCCAAAGGCCCAAGTGGACCCCCTGACGCAGTTGAGCGGCCTGGCACATGTGTTAGATGAGCGCTGGGTGACTGCCCTTCCTCCTAAAGATATTCAGGTCTCTCCCTCCCCCTCCTCACCCTGGTAAGAAAGATAGAGGGGACCTGTCAGGAGATTATGCAAGCCAGGGGCCATGGGTGGGCCCTGGGACCCCTCACTCACTAGGGAAAACATACCAAAATAAAGAGGAAATAGTCATAGATAGTATCAGAGCCCAGTCTGCAAATTCCGAGCTAATGGAGCTGATCTAGACTGGCCAGGTCAAAAATCAGATTCGCACTCAATTCAGGTGTTGAACCAGGTTGCAAGCAACTCGGACCAGTTGCCCCTACCCCCAGGACGGATCTGGGAAGTTCAGATTGTGTAAATAATTAGATCAAGAGTTTGAACCAGGTTGCAGATGACCCAGAACCAAGGCCACAGCCCCCTGGGACAAATCTGGGGAATCCAAACCATTTGAACAGCATGACTCAAACGGTCAAGGCCTGGATTGGTACCATTGACCTGGTTTGGACCCAAAAATTTAGAAATCTGCAAAGTTTTTTTTGATTTTTGCCAAGATTTGGACATCCCTCCGCCCCCCACCCACCAGCCAACCAAATCCAATCGCTGATCCCCAATTACTTAATCCCTTGTCATCCCCACTATGCAATTCTCCAAATACTTAAGGCAACTGCCCTGCCAAGGGGCAGTTGTCAGTTCATTGTCTAATCTTGCCACGCTTTACGCTAATATAAAACCCAAATATCCCAAAAGCTTATTGTGGACTCCTTCTGTTCATTTTTCAAAAATTCTTCCAATCAATCCAGTGAAGCGCGTTGCTGCCCAAATAATCATCCCAATGATCACCAAATGGATCATCCAGTTGCTCGACCCTGCCATGTGGCAGTGGATCATATCCACTGTAATTAACCTCACCCCCAATAATGGAGTTTATTATCCATCTATTTTCACATACCTGTCTAACCCAAATCCATCCATTCACTTCGCTGCTGGGATCTCTGAGACCGCTCCCCTATTGGAGCAGCCTCATGGCGCCCCCGCCCCAGTGCTTGCAAGCTCAGCCCCCACACCTGGCTCATCCGCTACTGGTCCCACCCACCTGAGGGCTCCTGAGCACCCCGCCCAAGGGTAGCTCAGCCCTAACGCTCACCGCGGGTCTGTCTTCCTCTCTGACAGCACCCCTGCTCACGCAGTGGGTCCTGTGCTGCCCCTCGCTGGTGCATGAACTCACCTACCAAAAACTGAAGGCCAGCAAATGTAAACCCTGAAGGAGTCATCATCCTCCCCACCTCTCCCGCCCTTGGGGGTTGCCCCCATTGCAACCATCTGGTTTGCCTTGAGGGTCTTCGGTACATTAATGAACCTTTACTATCCTCACAACCCAATAGATATCCCCTTCTTCTAATCAACGAACTGCTGTGCCCTTGGCATTCTGGGCTCTCCACTGGGTGCTCACACACTCTGACTGGGAGCCCAGTCTAATTCTTATCAGCCACATCCATGACAATTAGCTCACTAGTCTATCGCTTTAGAGTGCTGCTTATTACACATGAAAAGCACTAATATAAACGCTAGCAGAAGGGCATATTGAGGCGAAATTCTATGAGTGAAGAGATATTTTTTCTACGTTGCTAGGAAAAACCTTAGCAGAAGAAAATATTCTGGCGAGCAGTGGAGCTTTTAGGAGTATATAAAACTACACTGTACTTTTGTTTCTTTCAGATAAATACACCTTTTTCCAAAAGTAGTTCTTTTTGCAAGTTTTCAAGGCTTATATCATCATACAGTACCTTATTTATTTGAGTTCAAAAAACTGTGCTATATAAATTTGACGCCTACGTACTGATTTCAACACATGCCATAAACCCCAAATCATCATCTTCTCCACCATCCAAGACATTTGCCATTGCAACCCAAAAGTTACAAAATTCTTATAAGAATTATACCCTAGTATAAGCCCCTCATTAGGGTGTGGACTCTGTTTCTTATAGTAAAGGTAACTTAAAGTTCCAAGACTTAGATATCATGATGTGTAAAACCTTGCATCCCTTTACAGCTAAGAAGAACCTCAACCCCAAGGCTTTTCCTCTTACCCAAATCACCAATTTTAAGAACTCTAGATGAGAAGTGGTTAGCAGCTGTACCTCTGTTGTTACATCGCAACTTTTTAATATTTTTCCAAGCTTGAACTAACTATCATCTCTGAAACTAAAGAACAGTACTTTAAGAAAATCAGCCAGCTCTGTATAGAATCTATGCTTTTATAGAAGATAGTCATTATAAGCACTTAACCCCTACTCAAACAGAGGGCTAATTCATGATCCCTCAATTGGAAAATAATTTGATACCTGAGGAATCCCAGATGGAAAAATTACTATAATGAATTTAAAATAGTTACTAAGTTGAGTTAATAAGGTAAGGTGTATGATTCAAGTTAAGTTCAGGTAGCTCAAAGAAAAATCAACATTTAGAACATGGATCAAACTCTTCCAGAATAATTAGGTCAAACATAATAAATTGTAACCTATTACTAAGGTGGGACTTTCATCTCCCATTTAATTATCCAAAGATAGTTTCTAGTACTAGTAAAGCCCAACCCCTGGAGGAGGAACGTCCAAGGATATTTAGTTGTGGGTTAAAACAAAACCCAAAGATAAAAAATTACCACATGATGCCTAAGTGGCAAACTCAAGCAGCAATGTTGGATGAGGAGGGGATCAGAAATATTATATCCAACGGAGTTTTCTTGAGATTGTACACCATAGCAGCAATATGGGGGTAGGGGCATCAGCGCTATGAGGAAAGTGTTGGGAGAGAGTGAGGTTATCTTTGTCAAGGATGCCCGCCATGTGCGTTGCCATGAAGCTCTAAGAAAGATGATGTTCACAATTTTAATGAGTTCAGATGCAGACAAAATATTAACTTGCTGGTGGGCTTAGAGATAGTGGCTTTCTAAGTAAGAGGACTTGGCTGATCAACACACGAGTGACTGTGGAATAAGAAAGATCCTCAATATTGAAAACAGAAATCTTTGCAGAAATTAGCAGGAAGTTGGAAGAAATTTCTTACACATTGGTCCATAGTCACATGGAGGGTTTTATGGAGGATGGTGCTGGTAGGTGCAGCTGCCGCTTTCACAAAAAGCTGTAGGAGAGTTTCATAAGTAAACTTTACCTTTGTGATGGTAGAAAAGACGCTGGGGTTTTTTTAAGAGAGTTACAAAAAACTTTATCTATCCATAAACAGAGTTGATTTAATAAGGACAATCCATATCATCAACCCAACTACCTCTCTCAAATGTTTTAAAAATGGCCAACACCAGGCCATAAACCTGTAATGATTATGTGAAATGGGGTGAAATAGGCTGATGAACTGTTGACTAAGGCAATTCAACATGTTCTTGGGTGGGGATTGGTGTAGAAACTGAACTTGGAATGGTGAGCATATTGGCTGTCACAAGAGCTGTTACTGAAAATCACAAGGGAGAGGGAGGAAAATGGATGAATATCTAGCTAAAAGCTGCTGTGGAAGCAGCAGGAAAAATTGGAGGGAGGATGGGCGGAGGCTGCTCAGGCAGCAATTTAAGGGCGTTTGCAATTTTATTGATTGTGGCCAAAGCAAAAGGGATTTTCACGCGACCATTTTCCACATGGGCTCAGCAAGAAATGGCTGGGGTGGAGATAACTTCATTCTGGTGTGAATTGTGATGTGGATGTACCTGTGGATGGGGAAAATCATTGAAAAAGTGTAAGGACCTGTGTCATAATTAGTTTGGCCAACCATCAGCTATATGTTATATTTATTTATTTTATTTTAATTTTAACTAATAGTTAGATAAAGATTTCGTTGATTGTAAAACTTAACTTGCCTTCTGGGCCCCAACTTTATATGTAGTTGTCAAGTGATATTAAATTAGTTTTGGTAAATACGCTGGAGCCTTTATTAATTAAACATTTCAAGGGTGGATAAAATCTTTATTCCCCACCAGTGCAACTCTTTTTTAGCACTAGTGGTGCCCAATCTTAAAGGGGGAGCCGCCACGCATCTTTGTTTGCAAATGAGCCAACCAAAGGGATTATCATAAAGTTAAAAGATTCCCAATATGGCACAAAGATAACAGCCTAGGAAGCCCAGCAGTGCTTCTCTCAATTCCTTAAATTACTGATCATCAAAGCCCATGACCTCAGTTGCCGAATACTTACTTATCAAAACAATTGAAACTTCTACCTTTCACCACAATGGCGTAAAGTAACCAGTAATAGGGTCTCTATTTTTATTACTTGCCATTTGGCGGTATTTCTATCACAACTGGCGTATTTTTATTATAAAATTGTCATAAGCCATATTCATTCGCTTTTTGGCCTAAATTAGATATTAAACCAATAATCTACCACTGTTAAGTTCTGCTTAGTAATTTATGAAAGGCATTAATGAGAACTCTGGTATAGAGCGCATATCTGAGCGAAATTGTCATTTGGAAGGGGGTCTTTTTTCTTAAGGAGCTACCTTTAGCCTACTATTAAGTTTAGTATAGCAAGCCTCTGAGCCATTGTAGTACTAGATACAATGGTGTGCTCTCTTTTTTTGATTTATCTATTTCTAAAGTAAGGTTTTTGCACACTGCTGATGCCCCACTCCCTAACTTTATTCCTGGGCCCACTCCTTGATCAACAACAATGATGCTGTGGAAACGCCCCTAACCCCCTCTCCCACCGCCATTGTCATCTAACGGTTTGCCATTGACATCCTAGTTGGTTTAGTTCCATTAGGCTTTGGCGCCGTTCTGCATGGTTGAGCATTTAACCCATTTTTATTTTTTATTATTTGCTTTTTTGGCTCTGTCCGTCCCCTGGTTGGCTTACCTCAATCAAACAGATATAAGGTTTTAATTTATACTATTTCCCCACGTTACTATCATAAAATGGTACCTGGTTTTGTGTGTGCTGATTACTGTTCACCTAACTTAAAACGCCTTTGAACCAATTGCACCACCCTGCAAGATGACTGTCCCAATTTGGGACCACAAAATGCAAACAAAGTTAGCTTTATACTCGGCCAAAACCTCCATAATCTTAAAACAGTCTGTCTGGGGAGAGGTGGCTAATCAATAAGGCAAAGTGAACCACCAGAGT
Organism: Massospora cicadina; assembly: GCA_022478985.1. Taxonomy (NCBI): domain Eukaryota; kingdom Fungi; phylum Entomophthoromycota; class Entomophthoromycetes; order Entomophthorales; family Entomophthoraceae; genus Massospora; species Massospora cicadina. The sequence goes on from JAKSZP010015032.1 coordinate 39,471, forward strand.
GGCTTCAGCTGGTAGCAGGGTGTGGATGGTGAAAATAGGGTATTTCTAATTTAATTGAAGTTGTGCTGCCGCCATATTATGGCTTCATAGGGGAATCCAAGATCAAAGTACCCATAAAAAGAATTGGAAATCAATAGAACTTTAGGTTTATAAACTTCTTGAGCCAGTCTAATGATGACCACACTTCCATATGGAAAGAGGTCTCAATATTTAACCAGAGGCCAAAAACAGGTTGCTCCAAGGGAAAACCAGGGGCAATGAAGCACTGCCTGGGAGCGTGAAAGATGATGGGCAAAGTACTAAGGAGTGAAAAGTGAGCAGATACGTTGGGGTAGCAGAACCAGACTGATAACATTTCTCAGTGGTATAAAAACACCTTGAGGTGGCGCCCCACCACACCACATAAGGCAGCAGGCATCAAATGCATCAACATTGAAGCAGAATGGCATAAAAACATTGGTTTTGTAAATTTAATAAAAGCAAAAAATTACATCTATATTGTGATCAATATTCTTTTAAAAAATACTGAATGTTCACAATTTTCATCACCAATGTCTGTCTAAGCCCACTCCTCACTTATCCAGCTCTATAGATCAGCACTGCTACTTGTAAGATGTTCGTTAATTTCTTAGCTTGAAAATCACAATAAATTTCTAAAAACAAATTTAGTTTTAGTTTACTCTTTTATTAGAATCACAGTTACTGTGCTGCTAAAAAAGCTATAAAATGTCCCACCTGCTAGCTCTAACTGAGGGATTATCTGTGGGAAAAATCTATTTAAAGCATTAAATATGATATTCTAAACAGCATGAAACCCCCTCACTATCACTCATACTTTCACAGAAAATCCTAAACCTCTTCCCTTTCACACATCCCTAATCTCCTTCTGTGTCGTCGCTTAGTATTCTGTTCCTGAAAATGAAGCTTCTTAGTAACCTGCAATCACAGGCCATCTTTGGAACGCATTAAATAATACTATTTGGTACACTTCCTAGTATTAGCAAACCATGTCAATCTTAATTGGTTACAATGTCCAAAGGAAAGGAGCGGGCGGCTGGACCAATGGGTTTTTATATTACAAGCTCACAAACTCAGAATCTAGCACTAGTCCAGTATAGAAAATCAAAGAGTTGATTTTTTATCCTGGCTTCCCACTATAGCTTTAGTGGTTTTTTGTCTTATAGATTACTTAATAAAATGGCATCCCAGAGTAATGGAAAAAACCAGTGGAGTATCAATGCACTCTTGAAAAGATGATTAAGTATAGCATTGTCAAAATTGGAAAGACTTATAAGGTTTTTAATGATAGGAAATTCTAACTTTAAGGCCACCAAACTAAGGGATTTTATTGTTATGTAAACTAAACTGACAGGACATGGGTGACTTAATTAAGACGTTGGTTCATTTAAACAGCAATATCATTGGACAAAAATGGCTTTTGATATCCACAAAAACTAGATTGTTATAAAGACTGTGAAATCAGATCCCCTCATTAAAGTCAACGTTCTAACAGTTGGTCAAACACAATTTTTCATGGAAAACTGTCTCAATAGACGTTATAAGTCCTTTGCCCAAAAGATACAGTAAATTAAGTGCATAACCATGGCCAATGAACCTCATCAAGTGGTGGAGTCAAAGACATCAAGAACCTTGGCGCTATAATTATGGTTAAGCTTATTTTATAGACATAAATTCAGCATGGATGCCCAAAATTGTATTTTAACAATGAATATAATCTTTCTAGTTCTCACAATAACACTAAGATTATTTAATTAGATAATAAGGGGTTTTTACCACATATAATCCATAAAATTAACAGCACTATGGTGTGGTTAGATGGCATTATTATGGGCATTGTTAAAGATATTACTTTTTCCATTGGATTTTTTATAAGTTGGATCTACACAATCATATAATAATTACCTAGCATTAACACTTAACAACTATAAACCTAACTGTTACCCTTGCCTCAATACCTGTGTCCTTGACAGATCAATTCCCATCAATTAGCCTTCAGATATTCTGCTATCATTCCTTGATCCAGAGTTTACGCATTTACAAATTTACTAATCAACTAATCCTGACTTTTAGAAGATCAATACTATCTGCTTTTAAACCAAATATTTAGTTTAATAAACTAGTAGCATTCTTATCAAGAAAAAATAATCAAAATTACACAGAAAATCTATTGTGAGCCTCCTCACTGACAAAACCTCAAAAAATTTACCCAACATTAGACAGATGACCATCAGATGTCTTGATGTTATAAGGTTACCCATCAGGTCTCAGAAGCATTGTTCACAGTCTATTTGTGGCCATATAAGGAAACCCCTAGAAGTTTCTGGTTCAAAAGAGAGGTCCAACTTACAAGCTAAATCCTAAAGAGGCTCAGGTATTTTTTGAAAGGATCAAGTAAATAAAGGGGACAAAACGTGGAAATGCAAATCTTGGTATTGAGCTTCATCAGAAAAATATTAGGTTCCATTACGCCAGACTCTCCTCCAAAGAAGTACTAACAGGACTATAACGGACTTGGAGAGTTTACTAAAAAAGTTCATTATTCTACCCAACTTCAAGATTATTTTTTAAGTAAACTATATTTGTACAGTTATATTTTTAGTGCAAACACTACCTGTGACCATTTATCCAAGTTGATTCCAATTTGCAACATTTGGTGCTCACTATAATGGGCACCGTCAGTACCTGGTATCATACTATATTTATTCAGGGAAGGTCGACTAGGGGACAAGCACTTCAAATATAGTGGGGTTAAACTAATGGAAATTGAACATTTATAAGACACCTCAGAGGGTTCACGGCCCCTCTTGATGTCTCCAGGATTACCAAGTTTAGGACGGTAGGAAGGGTGTTATGCTGGCTTATTATTGGATGCAGCATGTGTGAAGGAAAGGATCAACCTTTAGGAACCATATGGGGAACCATGTGTTGATAGTCCTTCTGTTATGGGGGGTCATGTGTCCAAACAGCCATGCTTGTAAATGTTCCTATATATGGTAGTGGAAGTGATCGATGGCTTCTTAGATTGTAGGCGCTTCTCCTGTGAAAGATTCCAGTACTATTGTATTTATCATCCATAGTGCTATTGCTACTATTAACGCCCTGAGGGATGGGTGGATAGGAGAGTCCATGTTTATAGCGAACATGTTCTTTGCTAGGCTGAATGGTTATCCATTTTCATGGCGTAATAGGCGCATGGCCTCTTTCCATACAGCCACTGATGTTGGGCATTGTTCTAAACGGTAGGCTAAGCTTCCATAATGACCACATATTGTACATGAGGTTAGAGTAGCATTTGACCGTTCAGCTGTGCGGTATATTCTACTCATGCTCCTCCATAAATGTGCTCTTATCCTGGGTTGGAGTAAAGGGTGGTGTGTATCTTCATAATCTTCTTTGAGTCTCCAGATTGTAGGGCATGTCCATATGGTCCAGGTAATCTATACTGGCTATGGTACTTGGGTTTTTGCTTACTATTTTGTCCGAGATTATTTGGTCATTGATTTCCTGTCTGTGAGTTAGCCTTAGGCGTCCTCGTGACTGGTTTGCTCGTTTATGTGGATCCTCCATGTCGCTCTTCTCATGGCTAGAAGTATTAGTTTTAAATGTGTAGGAGTGCCGTCTGGTCCTGCAGCTGTAGGATGGGATTCCAGATACTTGATTAATGTGTTCATGTGATCAGGGTTTCTTAATTGGAGTGCCCTTGTGAAGTTATATCTAGCTGTTCTTGCCCAGTGTGTATCTGGTAGATCTGGGCTAGTCACCTGAGCTACCCAGGATCCTAGTATGTGGGTCGCGTGCTCTACGTAATTGGTAAGCCCCATGCCTCCATTCCTTCTAGAGCCAAATAGGGTTTCGAGGCATAAGGGGGGTTGTAGTTGGACCAGAACCATCCTTGTAATAGGGAGTGGATTGTATTAAAAAATGACGGTGATAAAGCGATTGCATAGGCCATGAACCATATGATTGATAGAATCATAGAGTTGGCTACCGTGTCCCTTCCTGTTATACCTCTTTGGTGTCCTTGTAAGGATGCAATGCGTTTTGCTATTTTGTCTAGAAGATGATTTTCCATAATGGAGTTGGCGTAACCTCCTGCTTCTAGCCATACCCCCAAGTGACGAACAGGACCAGCTGTTGACTTGGTGGTGAAAGAAAGTTTCAGTGTTGTTGCTAATTTTCTCCTCCTATGCCTGGTAAGGAGTCTTGATGTTGTATTATATTGTTGGCCCTGGGTAGATGGCGCCCAATGGGTCTGATATTTTCCCAGGAGTATAATTTCCGTTTTCTCAGTGTTAAGTGATGCGTTAATTATGTCTGAATAATCTTTCATTATCTTCTCAATTCTGCAAATGTCCTGATTGTTGGATATGCCCACCACACAATCATCAGCGAAGGCCATCATTTTGACTGGTGGTTAGCCCTTGACGTTGTTCCCTTGAGAAGTGTGTTTGCATTCGGATTAGAGGATTTAAGCTAAAATTGTAGAGTAAAGGACTTATGGGGTCTCCTTGTTTGAGTCCTCTCTATGGGATGACTTGGTTAATTCAAAAGCTTGCTCCCCGCACAGCCATGGCAGCAGACTCTGTGAACAACATCACCCAGTTTATAATCTATTTGGGAGCTTAAATCTTTAAAGGCAGGCCCTAATATAGGTCCAGTTCACCCTGTCATATGCCTTTTGTTGGTCAAAAAAGACAAGTGCTCCAGAGGTTTTAGATTGGCAGACATTTGCAACTGTGTGGATGTTATCCCATATAGATTTTCTTAGAACAAATCCATATTGTGATGGGGATATCGCGTCAGTTGCAATTTCTCCTAGCTGTTTGGCCATAATCTTTGTGAAAATTTTTGTATCTGTGTTGGTTAAGAAAATTGTGCTCCAGTTGGAAAGGTCTAGTCTGCCTCTTTTTTTGAACAAAGTGACAGTGTAGGCTTCTTTGCCTTCAAGTAGAAGGCATGTTTCCATGATACACTTATTCATTGAAGCTAGAAGAATGTTAGAGATAAAAAATGTTTTATGTAAAATTCATAGTAAATTTCATCAGGTCCAGGGCTTTTCCCTCTTGGGGCACCGCTTACTACTTCCCATAACTCCTTGCGTGATATTAAGTTGATTAAGTTTTCTGGTTTATATTAAATAAGATAAAATGCAACTATATAAAGACTTTTTTTGGCCTGACTTGGCGAATATCTTTATTGAAGGGAAGACAAAGTTGAGGTTCAATCAAATTATAGTCTCTCATGCCTACTTTCTGATGCTTTATCTTCTTAAGATCAACAAGATACATGGATTGCTGAAAAGATACCCCACTTTCTCGCACTGGTGTGACAGCCTTGATCTACCAAAGGAGCAGGAAGTTTATACCCTCACTAGCCTCTACATGGCACTCAACACCTTTTAGATCCTGGTCCAATCCCAAGGACAGGAAATCAAGAAATAAAATTCTCAACATGTAGATTCTAAAAAAATTAACAGTCTGGTCCATTACTGCAGATAGAACGGCGCCATTTACTAAACTTTTCTCTCTCATTGCAAAAACTTTTTCAACTTATTATATTCAAGTCTGATTCTAGTTTGATAATCTCACATAGGAGATTAGTCTACGCCCATGTCAGGGAGCAGTTGGCAGTAAGGTAAGAGGAGCAGGTGGTAGGCCCACGGCCTCAAACTTTCAAAAATGATCCAGAGAAACTGGCGGAATAGAAAAAAAATTAAAAAACCTGGCAGTCACTATTTCCCCAGAAATCTTTGCTTGAAAAGCGCGATGCAACCAGTACATCAACACGCCGCACTACCAACCACTCTCGTTGGTGGAATATGAAGTCCATGTCTTTCTGGACATCCAAGAAACAGGTCTATGGGAAAAATTTTGTGGGGATGTGCGCACTTTTTTCCTGACCGCAGTGTATGTCACACCTCACTCCATGTCACGTGGTTGGCTGGACCTCAGTTTCAAAAACAAGGAGGCAGCAGACAGAGCTGCTTCAGTGCGCATAGTGATCAACCTCCCCAAAGGGCAACAGTTCATTGAAACTAAGCGCACAAGATGTACAAAATCCAACCAAGTTTTCCTCACATTTGACTGTTTGCCTACTACAGTAAAACGTGCCATTTTGGAGCAACACCTGAAAGATGGTCTCACTGTTTACAGCTAAATACAATCTTTTGAGATGCAACACTTTATGCTGATGCCACACCTGTGCACCAAAAAGTCATCGCAGTTCTGACCCCAACTGAGGAGATCGCAAAGGACCTAACCCAGATCCCACACTCCACATAATTCAATATTGAAGGGCATACCACCCACCCTTTCTGGGCAACCGTGGACAGCGCGCCCCCATCTGCACCCACTGTGACGCGTTCAGCCATAAGGCACATGCATGCCCCACCAAGGAGGGCATCACATTCCAAGAGCACCCCTCGGCGGCCATGGCCAGTAAAGATGCACTATGAACCAACCGCAAGCACCAATGAGGCTTTCCCGTGGGGAGCACAAGGTTGCTACCTACTGGTAAAACCTATTTCCCCGCAAGAGCAGAAGAAGGCCAAGCAGGCCTGCAGGGCCGCGGCCAAGGAAGTAGCCAAAGTCACCACCGCTATACACACTCCCAATGCCAGGAGGACAACAAAACCTTAGCGGTGGAAGCAACTTAGGAATCCATCAACCAATCAGATTGGGAAGCCCATGCCAATTGGGCCACCCAATCTGAGGATCCGATGGGTGACTCAATTTCAACTGATCTTTACAACCAAGCTTTGGTCAAAACTGACTTGGTTTCCAACCTACCTGAAAAATTTTTTTTGACCCACTTGATGGTGCACCAAACTCATCCGCACCACAAAAAATTTGTTCAACGTCAGGAAAACAAAAAGCGAAGGCAAAAGCCAACGCGAACCTTTTCTGCTAAAACTAACAAAACTACCAATAGCATTGCTGCAAACACCCGCACTGCTGTGAAGGCCTGTGGGGATCTAGAGGAGGCTAGTGGGCCCGGGTGCCCACCCCTCGCACCTAAGTTGCAATGGGGAAAACCTTCACTTTAGGGACATTGAATATTGCCAGACTCAAGGCCTCGCCACCCTGGGCTAGGAAACTGAGTTTTTTACAACACAATTTACCCGTGGATATCCTGGCCATCCAGGAGTCCAACTGTCCACGAGGTTTTGAGGATGCTTGGAAAACCATGCTCCTCCCTTCCCTATCCTTATGGTCAGAGCACTGTGGGGTGCTAGTTCAGAAAAACAATTTTTCAAATGTTTATTGTCAGAATCCTTCCTCAATGGCTGAGTCCTCATTGTCACTTTCTCATGGGCTGACGTGGCACATGCTATTTCAACATCTATGCCCCAACCTGTGCACAAGAACGTCAGGAATTTTCCTCATTAGTCAAATCCCTCCTGTTACCCCCAGACCCTTTTGTAGTCGGCGATATGAACTGTTGGCTAAAACACTCTAATGGACCGTTAACCTTCCTCCTCCCCGCCCCCCAGGGTCACGTAGAACTTCGCGTTCTAAAGGCCACCCTTGGGTTAATGGATGTGCTGCTGTGGCGAGCCCCGCTGCTCAAAAATATGATGTGACTCCACGTCCACAATGGCCAATTAAGGTCCATGACCCGCATAGACCTTATCCTTACGCCAGCGAAATTCCAACCCCACATCTCCCACTTCAAAACAACAAAAATTGAATTCTCCAACCACCAGCTGGTCTTGATAACCTACCACCTACCTGTCACAGTGGCTTAGGCCCCTATTGGTGTAAACTCCGCCCTCCCGAACTTGCGTCGCCAGAATTTTCCACTTGGGTGGAATCAGCAACTTTGGTAAAGAGTTTGTTACACCATTTAGCGCGGACCACATTTCCACATGGGCAGCCTAGAAAGAGGATACCATCCGCCACTCTTGCCACCTCTCCTCCTGACGCTCATGAGCCACATTGGCCATCATCTCGTGCACTCTAGCAGATTTGGCACACCTGGAGTCCAAAATCCCAGCCACAGGATACAGCCCTGCATGGTGCCAGAAGTGGGCGGAGGCAGCTGCCCACCTCAACGCGCTCAAAAGGCAACACAAACATCGGGTTTATGTTCAGTACAGGGCCAAACGCATTACAATGGGCGACAAGTGCACCGCATATTTTTTAAAAAAATTTGCACCATACCAAAGCTTGGCCTGCACACAGGTGGAAATATCGGATGATTCCATCACAGATACGCCAGCCAAAGTGGCAATTGAAACATAAAAGCATTACTCTGAGTTATACTGATCCAATCCAATTCAGCCAGCTGAAGTGGCGGAATTTCTCAACTGAACTCACATCCGCACCATTTCCTGATACCCAGAAATGATGAATTTGATTACTCTGAATGATTTATGGACAGCCATTTGCGGTGCACCAAACCAGAAATGCTCAGGCCCAGATGGCATTCCATATGAATTCTATAAAAAGTCTTCAAATATATATCACCATTACTGCTTGCCTCACTTAACCAGAGCCTTCTGGAAACGCGCCTCCTACCAGGAGGACAAGAGGCCTTTACTGTCACACTCTTCAAGAAAGGGGATAAGCTAGACTTAGCCAACTGGCGCCCCATTTCTTTAACTAACACGGATACAAAAATTATAACAAAAATCATGGCTAACCGATTAGGGACTGTAGCATCTGCCACCATCTCCCCAGAACAAATCGGTTTCATACCCAGAAGGTCAATTTGGGACAACGTTCACTCTGTGGCTAACGCATGCCAGTCCACAGCCTCTGGGGCACTTGTATTTTTATACCAAAAGAAGGCCTATGATAGAGTAGACTGGGATTACCTCAGGGTCTGCCTCAATTAATTCTGCTTACCCCCTTGCTTCATCAACTGGGTGATGCTGCTCACGGAATCTACAACAATGTCAGTAAGTGGCCCTGGCTTCCTAATGGAAGTAGTCCGCCCTCAAATGGGCCTACGCCAATGGGACCCCCTTAGCCCACTTTTATACAACTTCAGCCTTTACCCACTACTTCAAACGTGAATGCCCAACTCACTGGGGTCCATGTGCCAGGCCAAGCCCCAGTCAAGATGATGGCGTTTGCAGATGACTGTGTGGTTGGGGTGTTTAATAAAGATGCACGCGCACTTGAAGCTCTCATCCAGGAGTTTTTCGGGTAAGTAACGCTGCACTGAACGCTTCCAAAACCAAAATCATCCTCTTTGGTCAGTATCAAAACTGCTGGGCCCCAGCAACCAGTGCCCAGCCTGGCCCATCTGCTTTTTGCACACACGTGCTCGCCCACCCAGCTCACCCCACACCGCCCACTAGTGCTCCCATTCGTGCCACTCCCTAGCCATAGGGCCTGTCCGCCATCGGGGCGTGTGGGTGGAGGCAGGCGGGTATACTTCAGCAGTAATGGAGAGTCATTTTCTAGACAACGTGACGAAGCGCATCGCCTCCCTCAGAGCCCACCCTACTTTCCTTACCGGCAGGGTTGTTTTAGCCAACTCTATGCTCCTCTCCAAAGTCTGGTTTGGAGCCCACACCATCCCTACTCCCCAAGCTTTTTCAAATCCTTGTATGCCATGCTGCAAGGATGGCTTTGGTCAGGCCGCCCATCACCAGTACGGCTAGAGGTCATGTTTGGCCCTCATCATCATGGTGGCATGGGCCTGCTTGACTTTAAAGCCCTTGCTTCCAAGATCCTGGGCACCTGGATTAAGGCTGTCACCGCCCCTATGCTCCCCTCCCAACACTGGCTCCGCGTGGCCTACTCCAACTTCTCCCGCGCCTTGGGCCTCAACAATCCATCAAACCCTCACTCCCTGACGAAATACCTCGCATCACACACATCGGCCACAGGTCCTCACGGGATAAATACCCACTACAAATGAATCCATCTCTCCATGTGGAGCAGAGTGGAGAATTCATATTAGCGGACACACAGCCCAGAGAGGCCGCCCCTCTCCTCAGTTCACACAAGAGGTACAGGGGCTACCCATCCAAGATGGCGTGATCCCCACACAGCCCCATGTCCTATCCAGGGTGGATTACCTGGACATGATGGAAATCCCTTACTCCATTGAGACCCAAAAGACTATCTGGAAATATGCACACCATCCTCTGTTGCAGCCTCAAATCCATTCCCATGTTGCGCTGCCTGAGGCGGGTGTACCATATGGCTGAGCGCTCTAACACTTTAAACTCATCCTGCGTCGTGTGTGGCCAGTATGGAACGCTGTTCCACCGCTTGGAGAAATGTCCTACCTCTAAAGTGATATGGCGCGAAGTTCAACGTCTGCTGGGCCAGAATCAAACACATCCCTTCCAGTCTGTCAAGAGATATGTTTGCTTTATCAATGGCCTTCCCCTTCCGCCCTCCCTCCGTGCTCTGGTGGTTGCATTCGCCATGTGGACTATCCACACGATTGTCTTGGATGCCATTGCAGGCTCCACCCCCACCCTCCCAGAAGCCGTCCACCGGTTCCAGTCCCACTTAGTAGACCACTTTCAAGCGTGGATGTTTTGATACCTCCCACCGCGTCGCCAACAGCTGGTCTCCTCCTGGTTCCCAGTTTGGTTCATCAAATCAGACCCTTTTCCTCCACACATGTTCAATTTGTGGCTACGGCCCCTTCACACGTTCCCTCCCCCTCCCCATAAGTGGCGTTCCCGCTGGCAACAAGAGATAGCATCGCTTCTCTGGGGTGCCTTCCCTGTTACTAAGTTTTGTCTCTTTTGGGTCAAATTTGGAAGTGTCCGTCCCATGGTTGGCCTTCCTCAAAATAAATTTAAACGGCGCCATTTACTAGGTTGGTGAAGAAAAACTGCAAAGAATTTAAAATGTCACCTGTACATGCAAGCAATTCATGACAGGGTTCAGTCCTCGGATTTCTGGCCCAAAATAGTATGGAACCAATGCAACCAGCTTACCTACTATTTTGACTGCTATACTGACACCATCATATGTTCCTAGAGATTCCAAGACGTTTACTACACATCTTGCGTCCGCAATAAGGCTTCTACCAATTCCTTCTCTTCCACGACCACTGCTGATTATCAGAGATTTTTACCATATTAGTCAGATACAAAGGTCTAATAATGAACATTAAGTTAACCGTCCAACTTGCCTAATTTCAACAAGAATGGAAATATTCACAATTTCTAGCGGGTACCTAAATTAATATGGAGAATTTAAGTGACCAGGACAAAAAGGTTATTTATTGATTCTATTAAAGCCTGTCACCCAAGAGCTTGTAATGCCAAAGCTTTGTGAAGCAGGAATGTCTTACAATAATGGTATAATATTTATCATTACTGAGTCTGGGGGGCAGAACTGATTATAGGACTAAAACCATCTTAGTTTCATTTTTTAACTAAGGTGAAGAAGTACTAACCTTTGCTGGCTGCTTCTACTATAAAACCCAGATGTTTTATGGGGCTAAGGTTCTAAGTCTATAGTATGCTTCAGATTGCTTTCTGTTATGCCTGCTTGCCCATCAGAGAGTTATTTAGTTATGTCACCCATTTTCTGATAGCACTATAAATGAGATGGTGAATTACCGCCACCATTGTGCCCCTCACTTTTTGATGCACCAGATACTTAATATATTAGTTATCCAAGCGGCAAAAAGCTGCTTCACTACCCTATCATAGAACCTGGTAATCTTTATATGACATTAGGCATGACTTTGATTTAGGAAAAATCTTTGGTTGAGCAGAAAATAGATTTTTACTTATGCTGAAAATTTGAAAAGCCCATTTAAATAATGGGACAATAATGAATGTTTCCTTCCAACAGAACTTTTGATATGAGTATGAAAAAGAGTTTGCTATTCCTCTGCGCCTTCAGGTGACCAACGACTTATTTCTACTTGAGCCAAACATGTACTCTTTATGTTTTTATGTTTACCAGCTTGGATAGTTACGCTAAGTGTAAAACAATGATATCAGCATGATCAACGTTAAAGTTTAGCAATTGTAGACATTGGGGGACCCATCAACATAGTTTACTCAGCAAAAATTAAGTAACTCAGATTGCAACAAATATGGCTCGTTGCAAAGAATAGAGAGCGCTGGGCCTAATACCACCACCTCATTATGTGTGTATAACTCTTTATCACTGCATCTCAGAACTATAGTGTTGTCTGATATGGCTATTGCTTTACCTCATAAAATATATAAGATACTTTCTGGTACCTAATATTTAATATGGGGCTTGTCAGGAGAGTATCTGTAACTCTCCCATTCCCAGTAAGGTGGTGCAGGATGCACAGCCACACCTCCAATCAACCAGTCATTAGTATGATAGTGATCATAGCACCGCGGAGGTTGCTGGATCCAGAGTAACCCAGGGCAAGGTTGTACAAAGTGGTATATATTAATTAATAACAAACAAACAACAAGACTTGGGTGGACCCCAAAGGGGAGTCTGTACCCAAGAGGTAATCTGGGCTGGATTGCTTAGGTGCCTCGGTCTTGAGGGGACTAGGGCTGCCCAGCGGTGCACCAGATGTGGTAGTTTTTTTGTGGAAATAAAACGGCTGAAGTTGTTAGAGACCTCTCTGAGGTCCTCGCACAGTTTGCCCAAGTTATCATAATTAAAACATAAACTAACGGGAAATTAATTAATAGAAAGATGACCAACAAGAAAGTTGGTCTCAAGGACCATACTTTAAATAAGGGGAGGCGAGTCGTCAATTGGGAAAATGGTACCAATCCAAAACAAATTAATTGGTGCACCCTACCATTGTCCAAAGTACTGTAGCTTGATATTGAATGAACTTGAGTTATTGATTGCAGGCTGAGCCAACCCATATTTGGAAATACTGTAAAATGAATAGGTTTTGAACCTACTTTTCCCAAACAACAAAACTGAAGCAATGTTATTAGGAAGATAACTAGTGCGTTTTAACTCCCTTCTATAACACAGGGCTGGACATCATGCACTTGCCCTGGATCAACCTGGGAATATCTGGCCTGCTCCAAGCTTTGGTCCAAGGTATGCTTTAAGTCAGGGAGGTCCTGCAGCTTGGCTTTTGGACTCCTAACGTCTAGCTTTATCTTGGCAGTTGTTCCCTCTATGAAGTCATTTAAATATGACAGGGCGACAAGAAAACTTTTAAACTAATAATTTGAATATAACGAGATAAAAATTCTTGCTTCATTATATTAAGAAGAACCCTAGGATAAGCCTAGTTATTATGCAACTATTGAGATGTTAATCCAGACTAGCCTAGTTTCACTGCCATACTAAAAGAGGTGCTGTTGTAAAAATCAATTGAAAACCTAATTTTTCAACTCAACTGGAATACCACTGTGAGCAGAACAGAGCCTAACTATTGCACTGAGCCATCAATCCCTTGTAGGAACATATATTATTTAATACATTTTAAGGGGTTATTTGGTAAATTTCAGCTCCCCAACTTGACAATCCAAATGGATTTAAATACCTGAACCTAGTGATATTTATCCCAAAAATGGATAAATTAAGCTGTTAATAAATACCCCATTGGCATTTCCTAGTTAAGTTAAACGCCCTTAACTCATTTCTAGGAGCTTATGTGTTTCCATAGGTAGTAAAGTAGATCATAATGACAATAAGCCCGCAGGAGTAGGTTACTTAACCAGAGCTCAATGTATTTAATTCAAAAATCTGCCAAATCCCCAATTCATGTGATGGAAAAGCTGTGTCAGGGTAAAAGTAAGAAGAATTGTATATCGCTACTTCTTTTATATTGTGAGATTTTGGTATTACAATGACAATACTAAACCCTCTGGGGATGGGGAACATGATTGAAGGAATTTTTCAAGTTCACAAGTTGCTTCTGGAAATCTTTACCCACAAACAACTAACAAAAGGGCATATGTTTGTTGCACATGCCAGTTTCCTTAACTGTTATCCTCCATACATCAACATGAAGTCAATGCTTAACTAATAACTTCAGTCTTACTCTCTCACATGTTTGTTCTCAAATTTTTGGTTAACAGTAGGGAAATGATGAGTTTGGACTTGACTAAAAATGTAGTATGATCTATAAATAACACCCATAATATCCTATAGACCTTAATGCTACTCTTTCCCCGCTGCCTATGTTACTTTGTAGACCAAATTCCATCTTCCATTATCAGATATTCTTCTGACACTAATTGCCCCATACTCCAAGCATTTATGAATCTATTCACCAATATGATCCTGACATTTGGCGGATTAATCCTTATCTGTTTGTCAACAGAAGTTCCTATCTCTAAACCAGTTCCAATCCTATTAATAAAAAATTACAAAGATTGCTCAGGCTGTCATAAGCCTCCATGCCAACTAAACCCTAAAAGATGTACTGGTGTTGGACAGATGAACACCAGGTCTCCAAGCATTTTCCACAGTCTATTGGCGCATATAGGAAAACCAATAAAAGATTTGAGAGTGACAGAGAATGCCAACTTACAGGATATGTCTAGAGTCTCAGTTATAATTTTGGAAAAATCAGGTATTGGGAAAAGAAAAAAATCTGGAATGTAAATATTAGTATTGAGCTTTATCAGAGGAACGTTGGATTCAACTATGCTGAATCTTCCAATGCTGAAAGTACACAGCTTTCTAGGGCTACAGCGGATTTTGGTGTATTTTTATAAAAGCTTATTTTCTAAAACAAATTTTAAGTATATTTCAAGCTATATTATTTTTATAAAGATTATACCTATCTGAGAGCAAAGACTAAATGCTACAATCTCATTTCAGTTGCAACCCAGATAGAAAAGCTGTGAAAGTTATTAGTTATGATAGAATATATTTCAGAAATCTATTTAATGGAGACATTAATCCACAAGATGAATTTTAACAATAAAAAATTAAGACTGGGAGCTTTTTTTCCTGTTACTATCACTATTAGTAACAAGATTCTCAAAAATCTGAATTTGGTAATCAACCAGGAAAATGAGCAGATTCATATGCACCAACACCAGCTTGACAAAAGTGGTCAGCGAAAAAGGCCTTAAACCCACACAACCCATTGGAGAAAAATGCCCCAGCAGCACACTAGGACAATCTCCCCCAAAAGGGTGAGCATAGCGCCACACCTGAAGTTTTACAATTTCTACAAAAAATGGGCGCTTTCACAAAAATTTGAACATTCCCAACCCTTGTCCTTCCTTGAGCACAGCCTTAGAATTATGTTCAGCAATACCTCCCTCAAGTCGTTGGAAAAAATGGGGAGGCCTTCTTCCAATTTTCCTGAACACCGTCTTGGTAAATTTTAAAAATTTACATAAGGGTTGGTGGATGTCAGGTTCATG